>PVIH01003353.1:80659-109408 GCA_004025045.1 Sigmodon hispidus | reverse complement strand
CTGTACCACAGTTTGTTAATCCATTCTTCAGTTGAGGGACATCTAGGTTGTTTCCAGGTTGTTGCTATTACAAATAATGCTGCTATGAACATAGTTGAGCTAATACCTTTGAAGTGTGCATGTGCCACTTTAAGGTATACACCCAGAAGTGGTATTGCTGGGTCCTTGGGGAGATTGATTCTCAATTTTCTGAGAAACCTCCATATTGCATTCCAAAGTGGCTGAACAAGCTTACACTCCCACCAACAATGGAGGAGTGTTCCCCTTTGGAATAACAGGAAAGCCAGGATTGCCAAAACAATTTTACTCAACAAAAGAACCTCAGGAGGTATCACCATCCCTGACTTCAAGCTATACTATAGAGCTTCAGTAATAAAAACAGCCTGGTACTGGCATAAAAACAGACTTGTGGACCAATGGAATAGAATTCAGGATCCAGACATTAACCCAAAAACCTATGAACACCTGATCTTTGACAAAGAGGCCCAAAAAATTCAATGGAAAAAAGATAGTATATTTAACAAATGGTGTTGGCATATAGCTGGATGGAAGTGTGTAGAAAAATGCAAATAGATTCGAGCCTGTCACCCTGCACAAAACTCAAATCCAAGTGGATCAAAGACCTCAACTTAAACCCAACCACTTTGAACTTGATAGAAAGGAAAGTGGGAAATACACTTCTACAAATTGGCACAGGCGACCACTTGCTAAATATAACACCAGTGGCACAGGCACTAAGACCAACAATCAATAAGTGGAATCTCCTGAAGCTGGGAAGCTTCTGCAAAGTCAAGGACACTGTCAATAGGACAAAACGCCAGCCTACAGAATGGGAAAACATTTTCACCAACTCTACAAGTGATAGAGGACTGATCTCTAAGATATATAAAGAGCTCAAGAATTTAGAGCCCAAAACCTTGAATAACCCTATCAAAAAATGGGGTACAGATCTAAAAAGAGAATTCTCAGCAGAGGAACTACGAATGGCTGAAAGGCACCTGAAAAAGTGCTCTTCATCTTTAGCCATCAGAGAAATGCAAATCAAAACAACTTTGAGATACCACCTAACACCTGTTAGATTGGCTAAGATAAAAGGCACAGATGACAGCCTATGTTGGAGAGGATGCGGAATCTTTGACTCTTTTACAGAGGTCTGGGCACACTGTTTCTGACTGGATTTGATTCCTTTTAAATGTCTGGCAGAGCTAAATTTCAGCTGCTCACCTTTATGTTCTGCTAACCCCCTTTATATTAGATACAATAGCATTTAATAAGCATTGTACAGATAAAAAAATAAAGTCTGTGAACCACAAGGTGACACACAATGTTGGACATTTTTGAGCTATAATTCCTGTTAATCTAAGAAGTTTGAGTTTAAGATCTTCATGCTATATAATTTCTCTGTTCTCAGAACAAGAGAAATAAATTTTCTATAGATATACAAGAAAGTCTACAATTTAAAATTTTTTTAAAAATTAAGGCCAAAACTCAAATGAATTCATTGATGAATTCTAGCAAGCAGAAAAGTAAAAAAATTATCAAAGTAAAACTGCCATATGGCTTTGATTTTGCTCAGATCTCCACCCATACCTAACTTGTCCACATGCTTTACTTGTCAATTTCATTACCATCTTTTTGTCCTAATTCAAATATACTTCAAAGGCCTCATGTCCAATATTCTTCTTAGTCTTACATATCCTGAATAACAACCATTCTAAAATTAACCTATTACAAACCTTCACACTTTCAATGGTAAGCCAGTACCCATGTATTCAGACTCAAATAAGGGATTTTCTTACTTATATTGATAAAAGAGGTAGTAAATTAAATTTGTATTAGGTGTAAATTATGACAAAACCTATAGGACTTTAAATGCAAAGGCCTAAAAGCATAAAATGAAAATATATCTGCACTTGTAAATCATTCATAATCTTTAATAAGAAAATTAAAGTTATTTTTAAGCCATTTCTAATTTCTGTAACAAATATATTCATGGAATTGCTTTTGAGATTGTTTTAGATTTATTGTTGTAATATATTTAAGAAAACAGAAGATGAGAGGCAACAGTAAAAATGTGCCTGACTTTAAATTTTATGACTCCAAAAATTTGAGATATGTAATTGTTTAGGAAAAAATAACAAAGGGGTTCGTTTCTTCCCAGGAAAGTTAAGAAAACAATGCTGCTACACTAGAATTCATATGACATTTCTTAATAAAGTTGGTATAAAATATTCAATTGGATACATTTGTGAATTGTTTTATTTGAATGAATGTCTGAAGGACAGTGTTCACAGAGAATCTCCAACTAGTAATAGATCCCTGTTGCATTGTAAAGGAAACATTTTAATAAGTCAGATTCTTTAAAACTTTTACTTTTACAGTTGCTTGTTTACCACTTATGTTCTGGGTTTTTATTCCCAAACAGGGATATAAGAACAATTACCTCAAGGACAATCCAAACTCTGATGTCTAAGTAATAAGGAAGTATGTAGATACATGTAACTAAGCATAGATATTACTAGGGATTCAAGAGTCTAAATCAGAAAGTGGAGTACAAACCAACCTAAGGGATCACTCAACAAGAGACATAAAGATATAAAAAGAGTTCACACAGTGGTGCTTTTTAAGGTAAGATGTAATAACATATCTATCTACTGACTGCATTCATAGAACTGCAAAATGATGCAATCCCAATCTGAGATAATGTATTATTTCAGTACATCATTTCAATGCCACATTATTAAGCACTAAACCATATTATAAACTATTAGTATTATTTACAGCAATGTGTATTTTTACGTGGAGTTCATTCTCCTAGAGAACAAGCACTATGTGCTATGAAGATCTGGAACTTTTTCTATGTCAGTGTTACATTGGATATATGGGACAAATAATGCATATGTACTACACAAGAACACTGCAATAATAGCTGTACACAGAATGAGTGAAGGATGATGGATGTGGAGTCATCTAAGGACATTATAAAAGCTCTTATTTGTTTTGGATAACAACTAACAAAAGGAATAGAAGATGCAATAAGATGTAAAGTGTATTAATAAACCTACATGTCCTTCTTCAATTATCCAATTTCTACTTGCTATTTATCCAGTATGTACTTGTTAGAATAATTTTTTTCTAATCTTTCTGTTCATCTAGATAAAGTCAATAATGACGAGTTTCAAATATGTAAAACATGCTCATATCAAGCAAGTGTACTGAGTATGATATATAAATGATAGATCCTGATATAAAAACATTGTTTTAATAGGAAAGAGCAAATGCAAAAATATAAAATTTGAGCATAAGCCATGCTAAATACATAGTTGTAATCTGTGTGTGAAGGAGCAATGGGAAACTTCTGACTATACATGATTATATACATATGAATTTTAGTATAAGGTATATTTCATATATATATATATATATCAGGAATGCTCTTGATTCAACATGTGCTGGGGAACTGTAGATCTCTTGATCTTTCTAAAAAGCCTGATAACCAAACTTCCATGGGTAGAAATTAAAGACAGAATGAACTCTACAAGTTGTCCTTTGCCCTTCACAACTAGGTCATGGTATGTGTACTACCTTCACACCATATAGGAAAAATATAAATATAAATCCTTTTGAGGAATAAGTATCAAGTATTTGAATTTCTAATAATGATTTTTTTCTTTTTAACCATAATATTCTCTTTATTCCAGGATATTGTTTTAAATAAACTATTTAAGAACAATATTATCATTTAAATAAATTCAACTAGATTTTCCTGGCACTAGCATAAAATATTAAAATTAATGTAATATACCCTTCTTAATTGTGTTTTTTTGTTGTTTTTGTTTTGTTTTTTTAATTAATTTATTTTTTAAATAAAGTATGTCCTTTTTTCCATGTTTCCCCCTGCTCACTCATCCTAATCCCTTCCAGTCAGCCTTCAGCCTCCTTCAACCCCATCCCCCATCTCCTTCCCCAAAAGGGCAGGAAGTCCCAGGGTGGGTCAGCACAGCATGAGGCATCTGCTCTACGCAGGTCTCATTTTTTTCATCCCAATACCAAGGCTGGGGTTAGTCAATCCTCTGCAGGGAATAGGCTCCAAGATACCAGCCCATTTACAGGAACACAATCTGATCCTACTCCTTGAGGTGCCATGCCAATTGACAGTTGCCTACCCTATGGTTCCCCAGGGGCTGTGCTTGATTCAGTGGACTCCCCAGAGCTCCAGTCAGCCATCTCTGTGGGACTACTCTTTATAACATCTACCCCCTTCCTCATACAG
Source organism: Sigmodon hispidus (assembly GCA_004025045.1). Lineage (NCBI taxonomy): Eukaryota > Metazoa > Chordata > Mammalia > Rodentia > Cricetidae > Sigmodon > Sigmodon hispidus. The sequence goes on along the minus strand of PVIH01003353.1, from coordinate 105,135 downwards.
ACTTCCCACACACACACTCAGCAGGATCAGGAAATCAGCCCTGTGCTCATCCTTGGATCTCTGCCTTCATTGCTGTGTGTAGGTTCTGTGATGACACTTAGGGTGGTTATTCATTTGATTACAGGGGAAGTCCTGTTTAGGTACTCCCTTCTTTATAAGTTAGAGACGTTTCAAGGACATCCTGTGGTTTCTTGGGGGTCCCCTAGCTCCTGGTCTCTTTCTAGCCTTGCATTGGTTTCCTCTATCATGATATCCATCTCTTTTTTCTTTGTTTGCTCCTCTCACTCAACCATCTCCTTCTCTCATGATTTATTCCCATCTCTTCTTGGTTGCAACCTGATATCATCCCAATTTGCTCAGGAAATCTCTATTTTCTCTTTCTTGGGTAATCTCTGAATATTTCTCCTAAGTTCCTTCTGAACCCAAGCTGTTCAGGGGTTGTGGTTTGCAGCTTGGGTATCATATTTGCTTTTTGTCTAAAGTCCACTTATAAATGAGTACATTCCATGCCTATCTTTCTGTGCTTGTCATACCTCACTCAGGAGGATATTCTCCAAATCCATAGTAAAAAACATAAGGGAAGTGTTAATTCTCATTAACAAAGTAATGACATAGTGGTACAACACACCTTTAGATAAATTTTAGATTGCTACTGTGGTTGATTAAACATATGCCTCTTAAGTCTCATTCATCTTGGCTGGTTCTTCCATTTGGAAACCATGAAGACTTTCTGTTTGAAAATTTTTGTTTATTCTTGAACACATTTCCTCTTCTGTACCTGCTATAGTACATGCTTCACAGAATGAAGATTGAAACTAAGTCCAAGTAGATGTTCAAATTTAGAAACTTCAGCATAGCATCTCCAAACTCTATTCATAGCTTGTTCTGTTTGGCTATTACTTATTTGATAGATTTTCTGAAAGTTAAAACAAAATTATTAATATGAAAAAGTGTACACTTCAAGACTTATGATTCATTGTGTAACCACCAAGCCATTTTGCGATGACCTTTTTATATTATTCCCAAAATAACTTATAGATCTTGTAATATTATGGTCTAGAAATTTGTGCTTCAAGCCAGAACTAAGCTCTATTAAAATGACAGCTACTTCATCAAACAGATATAAACTGCTTCTAGTCATAGGTTTACATTAATTCACTTGGTATAAATTATTTATGTAAGCATCACTTATGAGCATATTCAGTAGTAAATTATACCTGGGACCTTTATCTTCAAAACTAGAACAGATCATTTTAGAAGTGGTAGAAATCCCAGCTTCACTGCAAAAAAAAAAAAAGAAAAAAAACTTGACATAACGTTATTACTTACCAGTTTAAATTTAAAGTCTATTAAATATGAGATATCAAATTTATTTTAGTTCCAGCTTTTAATTCTTTGAGGATCTTTAACATTTTATTACCACACATATTTATTATATTTGGTATATGACATATAAATAAATAATTTATTTTTGTTGGCCTTCATATGAGAGGCCAAGCCTTCTTTTCACTGTACTCAGAGATATCTTTGTGTGGAAATACAACAGAAGCATGTCCCATCTATACCTCAATAACCTTGGAAAATTTCTGATTCCAATTAGGGCTTATCTTTTTGAATTTCTTTTTGGGACTTTTTTTGTGGGGGGGAAAGGCTAAAATATCAGGGAGAGGAAGCAACACAGTAAATTCTCCCCCAGCTGTCTTGGAACTTCATCAGCCTTGCTCCTAGTCTCTTCTCCCAGTCGCTTCTGTTCTCCCTGGGTTTCTATGAGTGAGCCCTTATATACACTATCCCATCCAGGTTAGGATTAAAGGCATGTAACCTTGAACTCACAGAAAACAGAAGAAATTCTGTCACTTCAGTTATGGGATTAGGTATGTTAGTCCCATTCCCCACTATCTCTGTGCTGGGATTAAAGTTCTGTGTGATTGACTCAGCTGTTTATCCTTGTATTCAAGGATCAAGGATTTCCTGAGCTGTCTGCCTAGGATTTGACTGTGTGGTCTCTCTTATATCCCAGGATTTATTAAATATCTAACATATATCCACATATTCCCTTTTGAGTCAAAAATCAAAAGAAGTTATAAATAACATAGGAAAAACATATACGATTGGAATAATAATTACATACAATAATATATAAATAATAATTACATAAGAAACATCCAGTTTGTTAACAATAAAATAGAATTACCTCACTTTCTCTGACCACTTTCTCTCTTCAGCTGTTCCAAGTTACTCTTGCTACAACACCTTCTATTCACCTCAAGCTGAGAACTTGGTATTCTCTAATAATTATTCACACATACATACACATACACATACACATACACAAATACACATACATACACATATGCATGCATGCATGCACATATGCACAGATGTACACCAAGGTCTATTTTCCTGGTTGTGGTTGGGTTTTATTTTTTGCATGTACTTTTAAGGCTAGCTACTGTGTATGGGATAACCAATAAGTGGATCCTTCCTGAGAGAAGTTAATTTTGCTCTTCAAGTAGTCATTTGTTTCCTGTATTTTTTGTCTACTGTTGAGACCTTTTAAAAATCTTTCTCTTTCCTCTCAAATAATATTGCTATATTTTTCTGCCAAGTTTTCCTTTTGTACAGCCATTTGTATGAAAGATTTTTACAGAATACTTCCTTTTGTTACAGATATTTTTTTTCTGACCCCTCTTCCATAAGCTGTAGGGCAGGACATGTGATGCAGATGTATCCATTTGGGCTGGGAATCCCCATGATCATTTGATCTTTGCATTGTGTTTAGTTGTGGGTTTTCTGTAATGGTCTCTATTTTCTGTAAATAGGAGCTTTATTGATGAGGAGTAGTGAATAATCCTATTTGCAGTTCAAGGATAAGATCTAGAATGTATTGAGGAATTATGTTGATCCAGCAAAAAGGTGGTAGAAAATTATTTCTAAAGTTTATGGCCTCACCAGCCCTAAAAAGTCAGATAGATTTTCCATCCAAGCATGATTTCCCTTCTCTTGAGTGGCACTTAATTCCAGTTAGATAATTGTTTCTGCACAATACTCTGACAGCTCAACAAATTTCTCTGAAGGAAGCACATATAGATATAGTCTGTTGAATAAAATTCAGAAAGCTGTATTTTTTTCACAGGACAATGTAATAGCGCAGTTGAAATAGGTGAGCATCAAACCATATTCTGTTCTCTTAATGCTATCTCTTCATGTAGTTAAGCCCATTCCTCAGATAAATATTGAAAACTGCACATTTTGTCTGCCCCAGCATAAAGAAGATTGTCTTTGGCAAATTCAGTAAAAGGCCCTGTCAAACATCCACAGACTTAAGAGCCTACTTTTAATTAGATCTAACACCACTTGTATATTGATTAGATCCCAGTGGTAGGCTGAATTGACCTTAACCCACTCTTTAGTCACCAAATATAAAGCAAGCCAGATAGGCAAATATCAGCTATGTTAATTTAGATGTATTAAACTACCATAATTAGCTAAGCTCTGAATGGATGGGGAAGTAAACATCCACACACAGAATGCTTCAAAGAATTCTCAGGGTAAAAGCTATCTTACAGCTTCCTCAGACTATGAGCAGCAAAGTAAAACTTAATGGGTGGTTTTATGTAACTAAACTTTGATAAAAGGGTAGAAAAATAAAATTATAGACTCCTAGCACTCAGAAATGTTAGTCTAATTTTTGCATCTTATTTATTATGTAATGAAAAGGAATTTTTTTGATAAAAACATTTTGTCATGCATAACTTGATAAGTAAAATTGAACCTCACAGAATGCTGGAAGTAGCATAGCACAATTTTATTGGTGTCTATGTAAGCCTGAGAAACCATACTGTGAAATGAAAAAAAATATGTGTAAAATAATATATATTATCAATACATGTGTATATGCATGTGTTTATATTTGTGTGACTATATAGCACATAATGAATATGAATATGTATAATATATGTTTATACACATTAAAATATATACATAACAAAAATCTGGAGCAGAATTAACATTGACTATTTAAAATTATGTGAACCAATATATGTGCATGCAAGCATATGTGAATATAGATAATAGTGTATGTATAAATCAGTAAAAAGGAGATATTATATGAATAACTTACACTTCCACAGAAAGCTTAAGCAGTTTTGAAAGTTCTTATACCTATATGTAAAATGTTATGATGTTTTTGTAACATTTTATAAGTCTTTGATAATTTCATGTAATGTATTTTGAAAATATATATACTCCCAAATCTTTAGATACTCATTCTCTCTGCTCTAATTCCCTCCCCTTTCCAATGTAAGTATTATTTTTTATTTTCTCATTATTAGGTCTAGTTTATATTGTCAAATTGCACTTGGGAATGGGAACCTGTTTTTTGAAAACTGTGGATTAATCATGTAGTTTTTGTTTGTTTGTTTTATCCTTTGAGAATTCTCTGGCGAAATTCATAGCCTGTATTTAATTGGGTTGTTTGATTTTCTGTTGTTTAGTATTTTAGTTCTTACCCCTCCTTAGAGGAATCACTACCAAAGATGCTTTTCCCCAAACTTAAAGGCATTTTTTTCATTTGATTGATTGTTTCATTTGCATACAAATGTTTTCTTAGTTTTTGAGATAACATTTGTCATTTGTTGTTCCTATTTTCTACAGTACTGAAACTCGATTCAGAAATTCATTTTCTATGTCTATATGTTAGTGTATAGTCCTTACTTCTTTGTCTATTAGTAACAAAGTGTATGGCCTTGTATTGAGCTCCTTGATCCATTTGGAATTAATTTTCTAGTTGAGAGATAAGAACCTAGTTTTATTTTCCTACATGTGATGTCTAGAGTATAAAAATAATGTATATGTTGACTATATTAGTTCTTGAGTGTGCTTTTGGCATCTCTTCTAAAATTATAAAGCTATAATTTAATGAAATTTGATCTTAATGATCTGTTCTAATTCATGTGTCATTGTGTCTTTCGTTTTCTCTCAGCCATTTTCCAAGCATATTAAAGTGTTCAAAGTACAACTGTTTTTTTGTTTACATTTCTCTCTCTCTCTCTCTCTCTCTCTCTCTCTCTCTCTCTCTCTCTCTCTCTCTCTCTCTCTCTCTCTCTCTGTCTCTCTCTCAGTGTGTGTGTGTGTGTGTGTGTGTGTGTGTGTGTGTTATGTGTATGTGTATTAAATGGGATTTTTTTCTATTTTTGGTATATTTATTATTGGTATCTAAAATCAAAACTGCCCATTTTCGTCTATCATTTTAGTTCCTGCTACTTTGATAAGTGTCTCTCACCTCCCAGAGAATTTTTGGGGAAGTCTTTAAAATTTCCTTATTGAATCATGTTATCTGATAAAAGGATATTTTATCACATAATTTATTATTTTTCTATTCCTGTCTATTCTCTGTCTTGTTGCTATAACTAAGAATTCTAGGACGGCACTGAAGAGAATAGAAAAGTGGACACTTTGTTGTTCCTAATCCAAAAGGTAATAATTTAATTTTTTCTGCACTTAGCATAATGGCTATCAGCTTTTATTGTGTGGAGGAATGCTCCCTAAAAATTTAGTTTCTTCATATGTTTTAAGTAAAGGATAGTGAAAATTTTTCAATCCTCATAAATGAATGTACTTTATTTGGTTTCACTTGTTGTGTATAACTTTGCTCCATAGTGATCAGATAAAGTGCATGGAAGGTTTCCAATATTCTTGTGGTAAATTAAACTGATTTTTTACTCTCATGTGGAATGTTTTAGAGAAAATTTAATGGACTGTTAGAATGATTGTCTATGCTGTAGTCTTTAAGTGGTATATTCGGTAGATATATGATGGGCACATTTTGTCTATGATTTTGTTTTAACTTCTTGATTTCTCTATTTATTATTTATCAGGATGCTTTGTAAACTGGTAAAAGTGAGGTATTAAGCTTAATTATTATATTCATGTTTTTACTAATCTTTGGATTAGTTAATAAGATTATTTTATTTATTTTACAAAATTATGTGCATCTGGGTTTGGTGTGTGTGCCTATGCTCACACATGCATACACATATCTGTTCAGAATTATAATATTGATAGACTGCCCTATTTACAAGTATAAAGTGAACATCACAGCATTTGATTAATTTTAATTTAAAGTTTTTATTTTAGATACTAACTTAGCAAATTCAATTTGTTTCATGGTTCCATTTCTTTTGGATATCTTTGCCCATTTTTTCTCTATCTAGTGTAGTAGCTGTCTTTGATGGTGAATTATATTTCTTGGAGGGAACAACGTGATATATCTGGATTTGTCATCTGGTCTTGTAAAAGATATGTTTTGATTGGAGTGTTAAAAAACATTCATTGTTTTTAAAAGTTGTTAAGTAATTCTTAATATTTTCTTTAGCTTGACTAAAAAAATATTGTTTTTTATCTTTTAATCTATTGATTATGTATACTTTTTTCCCATTCAAAGCATTCCTTTACGTATCCTCTCTGGGCTTAAAATGATAGTCATAAATTCTTTAGCCTGCTTTTCAAACGAAAAGTATATCTTTTTCCTGAAATTGTAAAATATTTTTATAAGAATAGTAGACTAAGTTGGTGTCTATAGGCTTTCAAAAATTATAGCAGAGATTACAAGCTTTATAAATATTAAGTGTTTTTTTGAAAAAGTCAGTTTTAATATGTTAAATGTACCTTCATGTGACACAACCTTATAATCTTACAATTTTTAATAAAATTTTTGTGTTGTGTGTGGTAATGCTTTGAATATTACTTGATGTGAAGAATTATTTTCTGGCACTCTCTACTTGATGTTTGATATATATAATTATATATATAAATTTGCAATATTTTCTTTTATAGTTATGGAAAACCTTTTTTGGTGACTTTTCTTTCCCTTCTTCTCAGCATATAATTTATAGTTTTTATATATTATGGTGTCCCAGTGATCCTGAATATTGTGTATATAACTTTTCTTTGTTTGGTTTTGGTTTTGTTTCCCTATTTTACATACCAAGAACAGTCTCCTCTCTCTTCTCTCTGTTGCAGTTCATAAGTTCCATCTACCACCCCATACACTCTTTTTTTTTTTTTGTCTCTATTCAGAAATGGCCAAGCCTCCAATAAACATAAATATAGCATGGCACATCAAGTTGAGATAAAAGTAAACTCCTCCCCCTGTAAAAATACTGGGTAAGGTAATCTACCATATCTATCATGGGAAATAGTTTCCCCAAAGTCAGAAAAACATCATGTACAGGTCCTGATGTCACTGCTAAGAACCTTACATATAGACAAAGCTAAACAATTGTCACACACACAAGCAGAGGGCTTGGGATCATCCCATGCAGTCCCCTAACTGTTGTTCCAGTGTTCATGTGTTCCCAGGAGCTCAGGTCATCTGTTTTTGTGGGTTCCTCCTTCATGACCTTGACCCCGTGACTTGTACAGTCCCTTAGTCCATTCTTTAGGAGGACTTTCAGAGCTCTGCTCAGTGTCTGGCTGTGGATCTATGCATCTGCTTTATTCAGGTACTAGAGAAAGGCTCTGTGATGATAATTAAGGTGTTCAACAATCTGATTACAGTAAATGGTCAATTCAGGCACCCTCTCCACTATTTCTTGGTGTTGAAGCTTGGTTCACCTTGTGGGTTCCCTGGGAGTTTCACTGGCAATATATTTCTTCTAAGCCCTTTGTCCTGCACCCAAACCACATCTTAAATCTTGCCCAAATTTTTCATGTTCTCATTCCCATTCCTTCACTCTTGCCCCCAGTTTACCAAGGAGATTCCTTCTATTTTCCCTTCTCAGGAAAACTCATGCATTTCTCTTTGAGTCCTCTTTGTTGTCCAGCCTCTCTGAGGCTGTGGATGGTAGGTTAGCTGTCCTGTTCTTTATTCCTTACATCTACTAATGGTTACATACATTGTTTGTCTTTTTAGGTCTGGGTTACCTCACTCAGAATTATTGTTATTAGTTCCCATCAATTTGACTTTTATGAGGTCATTGATTTTTACAGCTGAATAATACTTGGTTGTTTAACTGTACCACATTTTCTTTCTTTTTTAGTGGGGGGACTTTTTGCCTTCCCTGGACATTTTGTACATGTCCTGTGATAAATGTGCATGATAATGTGCATGAAAAACACTAGAATTTCTGGTTCATTGTGTGACCATATATTCAGAATACATTGCCCACCTATTTAAAATAATTATATAATTTTATAATTTTTTTATTTATTTAAAAAGGTCTTTTAAATAAAAGGACTGGGTCTGAAAGTCCAAGCCAGAAACATTTTATTACAAGTTCCATGTATCCCCCTGCTTGCCCTTCCTTCCCCACTTCCAAGCCCTCTCAGTCCTTCCTCAGCCTCCCTCTGCCCCATTCTCCCATTCAGTCCCCTAAAAGAGCAAGAAGTCCCAAGGTGGGTCAGCTCAGCCTGGCACATCCGCTTGAGGCAGGTCTGATTATCTCATCCCAATATCAGGAATGGGTTAGGCGCTCCTATTCAGGAGGTGCCAGCCCATGCAAAGGAACACTTGATGGTCTCACCCCACGAGGGTCCACATACTTCCTATGTAAACTTGTATAGCCACTTTAAAAAACAGTATGGCAGTTCTGCTGAAAAGTGGGAATCTATCTCCCCATTGATCCAGATATACTATTATTGGGCATATACCCAAAGGATGCACATTCGTACCCCAAAGACATTAGCTCAACCATGTTCATAGCAGTATTATTCATAATAACAAGAACCTAGAAACCGCCTAGATGCCCCTCAACTGAAGAATAAGTTAACAAAGTGTGGTACATTTACACAATGGATTACTACTCAGCAGAAAGAAAAATGACATACTAAAATTTGTAGGAAAATGGATGGATATGGAGATTATCCTCCTGAGTAAGGCATCACAAGCCCAGAAAGATAGACATGTAATGTACTCACAAGTGGATTTTAGATTAAAAAGCAAAAAACACTCAAGCTGTAAACCACAACCCTTGAACAGCTTGGGATAAGAAGGAACTTAAGAGAGACATCCAGGCCTCCCTTTACAAAGAGAAAATCTCCTGAGCAAATTGGGACCACAATGGGCAGCGACCAAAATTTGTGGAAACAAATCATGAGAGAAGAAGATGGTTTAGTGAAAGGAGCAACAAAGAGAGAGAGAGAGAAAAAAAAAAGATATCTTGATAGAAGAAGCCAATTGTGATTGGAAAGAGGTTGTGTGTTAGGGAAACATCCAAGACTCACAGCATGTCCCTGGCTAGGTTTCCAACTAGTAGTGAAGGGATACCTAAACAGGACTTCCCCAATAATCAAATGAATGACCACCCTAAGTGTCCTTATAGAACCTACATCCAACAATGAATGGAGGCTGAGGCAGACATCCATGGCTGAGCAACTCGGCCAAGCTCCCAGTCCAGCTGGAGAGAGGGAGAGGAGAGCCTGTATGAGCAAGGGGAGAGGGATTATGATGAGGAGTCCCACAGAAATGGCTGGCAGGAACTTTGGGGAGCTCACTGAATCAAGACCAGCCATTGGGGAAACATCAGAAAAAGTACACATTTTCTATTTACATTATTCAGCTGAGGGACATCCAGGTTAATTACAGGTCTGGATTTTAAGAATAATGCTGCTATAAACATAGTTAGACACATATCCTTGTGGTATGATTGAGCTTCCTTTGGGTATATGCCCAAAACTGATATAGCTAAGTCTTGAGGTATATTATTTACATTTTCTTGAGAAAGTTCCATATCGGTTTGGATGTACAAGTTTGCAATTCCATCAGCAGTGGAGGATACAGGCAAAAAGACACTTAAAGATTTGTTCAACATAGTTAGCTATCAGAGAAATAAAAATCTTTTTTTTTCTTCTTCATTTATTTTGTATTTATCAAGAAAAACAGTAAAATGAATTTAAAGTGCTGATAAGTTAACAATAACTATAGAGAAGATAAAAATCATAAGCATGACTTATCAAGGGTGCTAATGCAAATAAGATTGCTACACATATAATTACTTTGTGTTCAGCTTTCCCTCTGAATTTTTTTTCCATCCCTGTATATCCTTATTCAAGGTCCCTTCCCCCTCCTGCCACATCAGGTCATTTTTTCTTTTCCACAACTTTCCATCCCCTCCCTGGGTAGGCAGCAGACAGTCCCATGGTCCCACTGCCTCAATATTGCTTAGTTCAGTCTCCACTCCTGGCAGATGCAGTTTTGTCCCCCCTCCCTCAAGAGTGAGTCAGGTGTTCCTATAGTTGGAGTGGGATCCGAAGGGTCAGTCCAGAATGTTTCTGATCCCAAGCTGTTCATTGGTTGTGGTTTGCAGCTTGGGCATGCTTGGCTTTTTTTCTTGTTTGTTTGTTTAGAGACCACTAATGAGTGAGTACATCCCCTGCTTATCTTTCTGAGTTTGTGATACCTCGCTCAGGAGGATATTCTCCAAATCCATCCATTTGCCTGCAAACTTTAGGATATCATTTATTCTTACTGCTGAGTAGTATTCCATTGTGTAGATGTACCACAGTTTGCTAATTCATTCTTCAGTTGAGGGACATCTAGGTTGCTTCCAGGTCCTTGCTATTACAAATAATGCTGCTATGAACATAGTTGAGCTGAAGCGATTGGAGTGTGACTGCGCATCTTTAGGGTATACACCCAGAAGTGGTATTGCTGGGTCCTTGGGGAGATTGATTCTCAATTTTCTGAGAAACCGCCATATTGCATTCCAAAGTGGCTGAACCAGCTTACACTCCCACCAACAATGGAGGAGTATTTCCCTTGATCCACATCCTCTCCAACATAGGCTATCATCTCTGCGTTTTATCTTAGCCAATCTAACAGGTGTTAGGTGGTATCTCAAAGTTGTTTTGATTTGCATTTCTCTGATGGGTAAAGATGAGCACTTTTTCAGGCGCCTTTCAGCCATTTGTAGTTCCTCTGCTGAGAATTCCCTTTTTAGATCTGTACCCCAATAGATCCAAGCTAGTCACCCTGCACAAAACTCAAATCCAGGTGTATCAAAGACTTCAACTTAAACCCAAGCACTTTGAACTTGATAGGAACAAAAGTGGGAAATATACTTCTACAAATTGGCACAGGCCACCACTTCCTAAATATAACACCAGTGGCACAGACACCAAGACCAACAATCAATAAGTGGGATCTTCTGAAGCTAGGAAGCTCCTCAAAGCCAAGGATACTGTCAATAGGACAAAACGACAGCCTGCAGAATGGGAAAAGATTTTCACCGACCCTACAAGTGATAGAGGACTGATCTCTAAGATATATATAAAGAGCTCAAGAATCTAGAGCCCAAATCCTTGAATAACCCAATCGAGAAATACAAATCTTAACACCGCTCATACCACCTTATACCTGTCAAAAGGGCTAAGATCAAATCACAAATTACAGTCTATGATGGAGGTGATGTGAAACAAGGGAAACACTCCTCCATTGCTGGTGGGAATGGAAACTTGCACAGCCACTTTGGAAATCAGTACAGCTTCCTCAGAAATCTACCCAATGTTCCATATGGGCATGTTCTTACTGTTGTTCTAGTAGTTCTAGTAGTGCCATATTCTTCATGTTTTTAAAGGAATTTCTGCACTGGCATCTACCCATCTTTTCTGCTGAATGGTGCAAGTGTTGCCTGTTTCAGTTAGCTTGTTTTGTTCTAGGTGCTCTTGGTGCCATTGGAGCTCTTGGAGGGCTTGGAGGCAGTGGACTCTATGTTGCTGGGAGATACTGAGTTCTACAACTAGAACTATGTTAAAGATTTCTCCAGAATCTGTGTCTCAGGAAACCACTATGTGTAAGGTCTGTTCTAAGGCTATGTCTCAGGAAGCAGCTCTTGTTATGGAGCTCAACAGAGGCTGTGTCTCAGGAAGCAGTTGAGCTTGGGTAGAAGGGTGGTTTGGATAAAGGGTTGAGGCTTATGAGAGTTCAATGGGGGGTGTAGATAATTAGATTTGAAGACAGGTGTCCCACTTGCTTGTCTGTACCTGGAGCTTAAATGGGTTAGGAGGGCATGTTTTGTGCCCAGTAGCCCAGACCTGGGTGCTGTCCTATCTTGCCTGACTGGCCACCTAGAAGGAAGGTGACACACCTCTTCTATTGGGGCACTTCAGAGGCTATATCTTAGAAAGCAGCTGGTGAGCTGGTGTTGGGGAAATGGGCCACTTTGGAAAATAGATTGTAGCTTATGAGGTAGAAGGTTTTATGTGGATGGGGGTGTAGATAGTCAGGCCTGCAGGCAGGTGCCTGCTTGATTGCCTGCAGCTGGAGTTTAGATGGATTAAGAGAGAACGTTTTGTGCTCAGTTTGCTCAGACCTGGGGCTTTCCTAGCTGGCCTCAGGGTGTGGGATTTTGTCAAAGGCTTTTACAATACCTAATGAGTTGATAATGTGGGTATTTTTCTTTCAGTTTCTTTATATTGTGTATGATATTGACAAAATTTTTTGTATGTTGAACCACTCCTGCATTTCTGAGATGACGCCTACTTCATCATGGTTGATAATTTTTTAAGACTTGTTCTTGAACTCAATTTGACAACATTTTATTGAATATTTTTGCATCAATTTTCATTAGAAAGATTGGCTTGTAATTCTCTTTATTTGTTGCATCTTTGTACGGTTTGGGTATCAAGGTAACTGTAAACTTATAAAAAACATTCAGTTAAATTTCTTCTTTTCACTTTGTAGAATAATTTTAGGAGAAATGATATTAGCTCTTCTTTGAAATTCTGGTACAATTCTGGGCTAAAATCATCTGATCCTCTCCACCCCATCCCCAAGTCTTTTTTTGGTTGGGAGACTTAATGAATACTTCTATTTCTTTAGTAACTATATTCTTTTTAAATTGTTTATCATGTCTTGATTTAATTTTGGCATGTGGTACCTATCAAGAAAGTTGTCTATTTCTTTTAGATATTTCAATTCAGTGGATTACTGTTTCTTGAAGTATGACCTAATAATTCTGTGGATTTCCTCATTATCTGTCGTCAAGTTCCCCTTTTTATTTCTGATTTTGTTAATTTGAATACTTTTTCTCTGACTTTTTATTAGCTTAGTTGAGGTTTTGTCTATCTTTTTGGTTTTTGCAAAGATCTAGATGTTTGTTTCATTGATTGTTTGTAGTGTTCTCTTTGTTTCTATTTTGTTGACTTGAAACCTAAGTTTGATTATTTTTTCATCTACTCTTTCTAGGTGAGTTTACTTCTTTTTATTTTAGAGTTTTCAGGGTTTAAGTTGCTAGTGTGAGGTTTCTCTAAATCTTTTATGAAATCACTTACTGCTATGAATTTTTCTCTTATCACTGCTTTTTCATAGTGTCCCATACATTTGGTTTTTTTGAAACCTGGGGAGTCTTTTATTTGGTTGCTTAGACCCAGTGAGTATTCAGTTAAGAAATTTTCAGTTTCCTGGAGTTTGTAGGCTTTCTCTAGTTTGTGTTGTTGCATTTTACCTTCAACTAATAGTGATCCCTTAAGATACAGAAGTTTATTCTAAAATTTTTATGTCTGTTGAGATTTTCTTTGTGACTGAGTATGTGGTCAATTTTAAAGAAGGTTTTATAAGGTACTGAGAAGGTTATTTTGGTGAAATGTTCTGTAGTTATCAGTTAAGTTCATTTGAGTCATATCATCTGTTGGTTTTTTTCTCTGTTAAGTTTCTGTCTGAGAGACCTGTCCTTTGGTAATAGTGGAGTATTGAAAGCTTACATTATTAACATGTGGGGTACGATTTTTTTCTTTTTTTTTTAATTACTATTATGAACAAAGAAGTCACACTTTCTATCCTTGAATATCCTTATTCAAGGTCCCCTCCCCCTGCCATCACATCAGGTCATTCTTCTTCTCCACAACTCCCCATCCCCTCCCTGGGCAGGCAGCAGGCAATCTCATGGTCCCACTGTCCCAATATTGCTTAGTTCAGTTTAATTTAAGCTTTAATAATATCTTTTACAAATGTGATTGCCCTTATATTTAGGAAATAAATGTTCAGAATTGAGACTCTGGAATTTTTTCTGTAATGGATATAAAATTTCTTTCTCAATCTCTTTTGATTACTTTATATTAAAGTCTATTTTGTTACATATTAAGATACCTACACCAACTTATTTCTTAGGTCCATCTAATTGGAACATTTTCAAAGCCCTTTATTCTGAGGTAATATCTGTCTTTGAAGTTGAAGTGTGTTTCTTGTATGAAGCAGAAAATAGATCCTGCTTTCTTATCCATTCTGCTTCCCTGTGTATTTTTATAGGAAATTGAGGCTATTGATATTAAGGGATATTAATTACCATTGATAGTTAATTTCTGTTATTTTTTCAGTTGTTTGTGGTAGTGATAGTGTGTGTGGGGGATGTGTGTGTGTGTATGTTTCCCTTTTGGGGGGCTTTGCTGGTGTTAACTTATCCATTGCCTGTATTTTTTGTGGGTGCAGCTAACTTCTTAGGGTTGAAATTTTTCTTCTAGTACTTTCTGTGGAGCTGGGTTTCTGATCAAAAATTGTTTAAATCTGGTTTTATCATAAAATATTTTGTTTTCTCTGTCTATGGTGATTAAAAGCTTTCCCAGGTACAGTACTCTAGGCTGGCATCCATGGTCTCTTTATGTCTGAAAAAATGTTGGCCCAATACTTTCTGGGTTTTAGAGTTTTCCTTGCAAAATTGGGGATAATTCTACCATGTATGCCATTATATCCTTCTTTGCCCTTTCCTTTGAACCTTTTAATGATCTTTATTTTTAATTCTGTTTAGTATTTTGATTATTATGTGACAATGGTGTATTTTTTTTATTCTGCCAGTCTATTTCTTGTTCTGCAAGCTTCTTGTATTTTTAAAGTCACATAATTCTTTAGGTTGAAAAAGTTTTCTTCCGATTTTGTTAAATAAGTTTTTTGTGCCTTTGAGCTGGAATTCTTCCAGTTTCCCTATGCCTATTAATCTTATGTTTAGATTTTTCATAGTGTCCTAGATTTACGGTATGTTTTATTTTAAGAAATGGTTAGGTTTACTATTTTCTTTGACTAATGAATCTGTTTCCTATAAACTGTCTTCCAATGCCTAAGATTTTCCCTTTTTCTTTTTTGTATTCTGCTGGAGATGCTTGTATCTGTAGTTCTTGTTTGCTTATGCAATTTTTTCATTTCCAGAATTCCCTTGGCTTGTGTCTTCGGTATTGCCTCATATGAATACACACTGTATGCACATATGTGCAGGAGCATTGCTCTAAACAGGTCTGATGAGCCGGGATGGATGTGTGAAGTTGGTGCAAAGAAGTAACAAAGAAGAAATTTTTGACTTCCTGATAGCCTAGGCCATTTTTATTTATAGTTTTAATGATAAGCATGAACAATGTTACAACCAATTTTTTTCCTTAAGTTTCTAATGGGGGTTACAATAATTGCTATGTTTCCCTTTGCCTCACTTCCTTTCAGTCCCTTAACTTTCCTATCTGTAACCATAACTGTTACCTACTTGATTAATAGCACTAATGTCAGAAGCTTAAGCAATGTATCAAGTGACAAAACCAGTTGTTTTCTTCTTCTTTTTTTTTTGTGTTTCAGCCCACTTTTATTCACTCACTTATCCAATATTTATGGAACTCGTGAGGTAAGACTAGTGCACCATCTCCCTCACAGTAACTATGTACAGATAAGGGGCCTGCTTTGATCTCCTTCATCTAGCAGAGGGCACAAGGATATTTTGGGCTGGAGCTTGAAGGAGCAGCTTGGCCTACTCTTCATTCCTCTTGGGAGAGCACCAAAATCAGGGACATGGCTGCTCAGCTAGAATGGACTTGGGGTGTCTTAGTAGGATGCCCACCCCCACCAGAATCCTACAGCTATAGTTGAGACAAGGGTTAGACTGCCCCAGTGTTTGCATACTGTTTTAGTTCCATCCAGACTTGCTAATGCTGCCAAAGCAAGGTTCTGGGGATCTTTGCCATCAGTGTTGTATCCCTGCTATGGGCCTGCCTTGGCCTCCTAATTTCTGTCTCTGGGCCTCAGAGGAGCCTCTGCCCAGCCCTGCAGTATTACCATGTCTCCTTCCTCTTAGGAATATCAGAGACAGGGCTGTTTGAATGAAACTGGCACTATACAATTATCCCTACTATACCAGCTGCTTTGGCCTCTTACAAGGTACTCACGGTAGGGACAAGTTCAACACACATAGGAATCCTGTGTTCCAGAGGGCTTGATGACTAATTAGGCATAATGACAGGTAGAACAGTATGTTCATTTGGTAGCATTTGCTGTTAAAGTCTCATGCAAAGTGAAAGAGAGTTTTTGCCTCTAATGCTTAACATTTATTTATGATAAGGTCTAAGATATCACAATCATCTCCTCAGCCAAGTCTGGGTGAATTCATTCTATATTCTGTACTACTCTATCTCCTATGGGAATGCACCAGGTACTTCCCTACTATCCTGTGAACAAATAAAGCTTACTCTTAACAGTTGGCATTGCTTATCCCTTGTTTACTTGTCTCTTTCCTCTCAACTTCCTAAAGTACTGGCACAGTTATTAGAAATGAGGGCATTCTAGATGTTGATAAATAAGTATATAATAAAAAGATCCCACAGTTTTAGCCCATTGTGGTTGCTGTAGCACTGTGACACTCCTTTTTTTAAATAATAAAAATGTGTATCTCCATTCTAGTGACAAAAAGAAAAATTCTTCATATGAAAAAAAAGTGAGAGCACTCTGGGTTTCTATGGCTTTTCTTCTTCCCTCTTTTAGACAGTTCCTATTAACTCCTGGTATCTTCTACTTATTTGCATTTCTTCTAGACTCTTGTGGTTAAAATCATTCTCTTCAGAACAGTTATGCAAATTTGTAATGTCAATAACTATTGCAACTTATTCATGCTAGTTAAAGGGTGCATTGAAAAGGCAATATACTGATCTTAAGAAACCTGAATTCATGGTCACACTTGAAACATCAAAGGCTTTAGAGCCGAATCAGATACACTCTATATTTTTAACAACATCCCCTCTGGCTCAACCAAAGGAGAATCATTAGGGGCAAGTTTTCTTTTGGTAAATTCTATTTTATCTGTATATCTGAGAAAGTGAACTGCAGGGAGCAAGCATATGACACATAGATAGAAATCAAAGAATAGGTAGCACATATGCTGCTGTAATAAAGCCCAGAATTATGCAGGAAACTGTGCATAGGCTTTGCCAAAAAAGGTTAGGATCTCCAGGGCCTGACCACATTAAGTTCTTTGCGCTAGTCTCATCCCTGGTCCACTGAAGAAGTCACATGCTCCTGGCATGGCAAACATACATACATACACACACACATGTGTGTGTATGTATGTATAAATACACATTAATAAATATTTATGCATGCATACAGAGATGAACAAAATCAGAACTTGCAGAAATACTGTGCATATGAACATTTCTACATGTGCTTGAAATCTACGCATGATTTCAAATAACAATTATGCTTTTAAAACATGCTGTTTATAGAAAATGTGAAATAGCAGCTTTATTCATAATAGCAAGAAACTGGAAACAACTTAGATGTTCCTCGACTGAGGAATGGATTAACTAGCTGTGGTACATCTACACAATCGAGTACTACCCAGCATTAAGAAAAAATGATATTCTAAAATTTGCAGGCAAATGGATGGATATGTACAGTATCCTCCTGAGAGAGGTATCACAATCCCAGAATGAGAAGCACGGAATGTACTCACTCATTAGTGGACTTTAAAAAAATAATAAAAAGAAAGAGATGTCATTGTACACAAGAAGTCAAGGCTAGAACATAGCTAAATGACACAATGCCTCACTTCTGCATTGATGGCCTCTGGCAGAGGTGTGGGTGAGGAAAGACTTGTTTTCTTTAAAGGTCTGGCCACAGGGAGGTTAATTATGCTCCAGTAAGTAAATGAGCAGCATGAATGGGCAGTTCTGTAAATGGGGAGATCATAAAAGTGGGCATGATTCTGAGAGGTCTGATATCTGAATTTGATGGTGTGCATGATGTAAAAACACCAAATAATAAATATGTACATATAAATATATAAAAGAAAAAAAGAAATATTACGATTAATATCAGGGTTTTACTGGCTTTGTAAGTTTTAAAGGCTTTGTTTATTTGTTAAGTTTTATGGCATTATATGATATGTATTTGTCTTAGTTTTTTAAATTATAGTAGAATTCTTCAGTAAGTCCATACTTTCTTGTGTTTGTTTCTGTTATTACTGTTTTTTTATTTTTAGTATGGAGTATTTTATCAGTATTTCAAGCAGGTAACAAAGTAAGCATTTGTTAAAATCATTCATTGAATTTAGGCTTAATTTTGCTATCTAAAGACTTACCAGTTTTTTCAGAATGTTCAATTTATCAAAACAAATTTAGAATGTATGTCCTTATGATTCTCTGGAATTTCATTCATATTTGTTATAATGTTTGCCTTCCAAATTCTTTTTTCATTTTCTTTTTTATTATGAATAAAGTCTCATTGTTTATCCATGTATCCCCTTGTTCAAACTCCCTTCTCCCTCCCACCCTTTCAATTTCTAGTTTTATTGAATTTTTTGTTTAATTTGGTTAAGAATTTGCCAGTTGTGTCTAATCCTTAAAAATCAATCAATCAATTAATAATAATAACTATAAAGAAACGGCAAAAATAATAAAATGCATGTAAATAACAAGAAACAGAATGCCATTTTCCATACTATGGTGATAGAAAATATATAATAAATAATTGTATCATTAAATACTAATATATTTAAATGTTTAATTTTTCTAATTATTTTTGATATTTTTAGTTTTATTTACAAATTGATCTTGTGATGTACCATAGTTTCTCTCTCTCCCTCTCTCTCATTTCTCTGTGTGTGGGTGTGATAGTTTGGAAAAAGGGTTTTACTACATGTCATTGAGAGCTGTGGGATTTATTCTTTTGATCACATTAGCATCAGTCTTGAAGAGAAACATTTCCTTATGCTTCACATTTCATGTATCTATATATAAAATTGGAGTTAAATCAAGATATTACACTCATAATGAATACTGGAAGCACATTATAGATTTTTCAAATGTAGTGAGTGACATTTTTAAACTTTTCTTGAAATAATTTTATAATATTTTTTTATTAATTAAACTACTACTCTAAAGAATACTGATAAGGTAGAATTTATCTTTTGAGTATTATCACATTATTTCTACCTTATTAAGAAAATTTAAACAGACTTGTGGATCAATGGAATCAAATTGAGGATCCGGGCATTAACCCAAAAACTTATGATCACCTGATCTTCAACAAAGAGGCCCAAAATGTTCAATGGAAAAAAACATAGTATCATTAACAAATGGTGTTGGCATAGCTGGAAGGTAGTGTGAAGAAAAATGCAAATAGATCCAAGCCTGTCGCCCTGCACAAAACAAAATTCCAAGTGGATCAAAGAAATGAACATAAAACCAACCACACTGAACTTGAAAGAAAAGAAAGTGGGAAATACGCTCCAATGAAATGGCACAGGTGACTATTTCCTAAATATAACTCCAGTGGCAGAGACACAATGAACACAAATTAATAAGTGGGACTTCCTGAAACTGAGAAGCTTCTGCAAAGCCAAGGACACAGTAAATAAGACAAAACGACAGCTTATAGAATGGGAAAAGATTTTCACCAACCCTACAAGTGATAGAGGATTGATCTCTAAAATATATAATGAACTAGAGCCCAAAACCTTGAATAACCCAATCAAAAGATGGGATTCAGAACTAAAATGGGAATTCTCAGCAGAAGAATTATGAATTGCTGAAAGGCACTTGAAAAAGTGCTCAACATCTTTAGCTATCAGAAAAATGCAAATCAAAACAACTTTGAGATACCACCTGACACCTGTCAGATTGGCTAAGATAAAACACACACAGATGACAGCGTATACTGGAGAGGTTGTATATAGCAAAAGGAACACTCCTCCATTGTTCGTGGAAGTGTAAGCTTGTTCAACCACTCTGGAAATCAGTATGGTGGTTTCTCAGGAAACTGGAAATCAATATCCCCAAAGGTCCAGCAATACTACTTCTGGGTGTATACCCTAAAGATGCAGATTCACACTCCAGTGGCATTAGCTCAACTATGTTCATAGCAGTGTTATTCGTAATAGCAAGAACTTGGAAACAACCTAGATGCCCCTCAAGTGAAGAACTGATTAACAAACTGTGGTACATTTACACATGGAGTACTACTTATCAGTAAGAAAAAATGATATCCTAAAATTTGCAGGCAAATGGATAGATTTGGAGACTATCCTCCTGAGTGAGTTATCACAAACCCAAAAAGATAAGCAAAGGATGTACTCACTCAATTAGTGGACTCTAAACAAAAAAGCAAAAAGCAAAACATGTCCAAGTTGCAAACCATAACCACTGAACAGCTTGGGTTCTTAGATCCCACTCGTTCCAGAGGAACACCTGACTCAGTCTTGATGTTGGGGTGAGGAAACTGGATCTGCAGGGAGTGGATGATGAACGAAGCCATATTGGGACCTTGGGACCTCCTGCTCTTGCTGGGGAGGAGTTTAACAGATGTGGAGAAGAGAGAGTGAATGACTGGAAGGGGTGGAAGACGAAAGGCAGCTTGACCAAGAATATACACAGATAAAAAATATGACTTTATTTATAAAACAATAAAATATTGAAAAAACTTAAAAGTTATGTTTGATGCCTAATAATCGGAATTTCTTAAGTGACTGAGTCAAGAAAATTTTGATCAGATGGAAGTTGTTGTAGACCAAACAGTGAATATATAGTCATACATACAATAGTATCCTATCTCCAAAACTAAAAGAGCTTTATTAATTTAAATATCATAAAACCTTTTCATTTTTAGTAATATTGTAAAAAATATAAGTAAAATCTATTTTATAGCATATTATAGTGATATGTGAGACATACAATTGGTTTTTAACAGTTTTTAACGCCATTGCTTTTGCAGCTAAATCAATGATCTATACCACAGGTGAATTTCAAATACAACTGATCTAATAGATTTCTGATGCTTTCATACATGTAGTCTTAGGATATGTTTTTATCTTAGAAGTTACAAATGTTTATCTAAAATAAAATTACCTCTAAAATTTCTCAACAACTATGACTCTTTGCAAACAATATTTTTAAGTTTTTGGCTATTTTCCATTTGATTTCAGAACATCATTAATTCATGATTTTTATAGTTAAACTTAAAAATTGCAAAGCATATGTATGCACTATATAGATGTAAAATATCTTATTTAAATATATCCATTGGTTTAATACTTTCAAAAAAGGAAATCAATTATGTAAGAATATAAACAGTGAAAATACAAATATTTTCTCATAAATATAATTACATAAAATATATTTATGTTAGAAATAATTTTCCTCTAATAAAGATTTACCTAAATATTTTTGCATTTATCAAATAAATAATAGTAAATATTTTATTTCTACATTTTATATTAGTAGACCACATGATATACATTTGTTACAACTAATAAGTTGTACTCTGCAAAAAATAAATTTTATTTTCTGTCATTTAGATTCTTCTCCTTATCTATGTGTTCTCCATATCTATCTGTTCTAGGTAGTGTTGGAACATCTTCACACATTTTCTAAAGATATATCTGAATATCTATGATATTACTATATATAATGAAAGACAGAGAAATCTAATGAATGAGCATTAAGCTACTGATTAATGTTATTGGCAAACTTTTCTATCTCACTTATCAGTTACAAAATAACTGCCTTTTGACAGAATATTAATTATAAACAGTCAGTTGATAGCTTGGGCTTGTTACTAGAAAACTCTTACATTTTAAACTAGCTCATATTTCTTATCTATCTTTTGACATATGACTCATGGCTTGTTACCTCTTCTATACATGTAACAATTTCACTGCATCTCCTGACATATCCTCTCACTCTGCCCTTCTTCCTCCATCATTCTCTGGTAGGCCCTCCTATCTAACCACATTCTGTCAGCTATTGACCCATCAGCTTCTTTATCTAATCAATTACAGTGACAAGGACTTACACAGTATAAAAGAATATTTCACATTTTTTCTAATTAAAAGGAAATACTTGAACTTTAAAATAGTAAAATTATGTACAACCAAAGCAGCTATTAAGAATTACAGTTACAATATCTAATCTAATTGTATTTGTCAAAATTAGAAAAAAATATATTATCTATATTGTCTTTGTGAGTCTAAAACATTTTTGCTAATTTACCTCTTATCATAACTAATAAAAAAATAACTATGACCATCTAGTCCTAAACTCCATCAAAGATCCCATAAAAAGAAAAATGTTATATAACAATGGAGACCTGGATAGTCAATGTAGGCTTCTCAGTGACATTGGGGCTTCCAAGTTTGGTCTACAGTCCTGGTATAGCTGATAGAATTTTCTGAGAAGTAGAGAATTTTCAGGAGTGTTTTACCTTGTTTTGGCAAACTCTGGTAGTTGCTTTCTTTTGTATATTGTCAGTAACTGAGTCAAAGGCAGTTTTATTTTCTTCAAATGGCTAGCTTTTGACATAAAGAAAGCAAATTTGACATGAAGGTTCTTGGATGTCCATCATTTGTTTTGAAGCATATTAGTACTGTCAGGAGTTGATGTGTCTCATTGTCATGAAAAGCCTTAGGTTATTAAACATTTTAATCACCATATTCTGTAGGTCTTTGAAGTGTTTGAAGACCATCTATCTATGTAAGTATATCTGGATATAAATCTTAAAACATACATAAGCTAATCTATTAATTAATAATATAAATATTAATCTGCATTTCTTAATTATATATTACATTTTAAATGAGTTACATAAACACAATAAACTAAATAAGAGTACAAAAATGCATACATTATAACAAAATTGATTTTAAATTTGTATCAGCAAAATTTATACCAATGTAAGACAGATATCTATTAGTTACTTTTTAGTTTATAAGGACATTCAATAATCTACACTTTTATCTAATCATTTCTCTATCCTCCCTTTTTCTTTTCAGAACAGGATCCCTGAATCCATTATCATTTGTATAACTTTTTTTTTCTAACCATTACCAATGACAAATTTATCTCCTCTACTCACTCATTAGTGGTCTCTAAACAAACAAACAAGAAAAAAGCCAGGCATGCCCAAGGTGCAAACCACAACCACTGAACAGCTTGGGATCAGAAACACTCTGGGCTGACACCTTGGATCCCACTCCCCCTAGAGGAACACCTGCCTCACTCTTGAGGGAAGGGGGAAGAAAACTGGATCTACCAGGATTGGAGACTGAACTAAGCATTACTGGATCATAAGGAGCTGAGAAATATGTATATTCCTATGCATTTGGGTGGAAGCTTCTGTAGATATCTATTAAATCCATTTGCATCATAACCTCATTTAGACTCCTTATTTCTCTGTTGAGGCTCTGTCTGGTTGATCTATCTAGGGTTGAAAGTGGGGTATTGAAGTCTCCCACTATTAGGGTGTAAGAATTGATGAGGGATTCGAGCTGTTGTATTCTTCTGTGGAATCATTGATTGTTTGTGATTTTGTGGGTGTATCTGGGGTCCTTAGGTTTGAGTTTTCCCTCTAATACTCTCTGGAGTACTGGATTGGTAGATAGATATTCTTTCAGTCTAATTTTGTCCTGAAATACCTTGTTTACTCTATCTATTGTGATTGATAGTTTTGTAGGGTATAGTATTCTAGTTTGGCAACCATGCTCTTTTAGTGTCTGTATAACTCTGACCAAGACCTTGTAGCTTTCAGCACTTCCATTGAATTATCAGGCGTTAATCTGATGGGTCTGCCTTCATATGTGAGTTGGCCCTTTTCTTTTGTAGCTCTTAAAATTTTTTCTTTGTTCTGCATGTTTTGTGGCTTGATTATAATGTTGTGCGCTGACTTTTTTGGGGGTTCATATCTATTTGGTGTTCTGTAAGCTTCTTGTATCTTTATAGGCATTTCCTTCTTCTGGTTAGGGAAGTTTTCTATGATTTTATTTAAAACATTATCTGTGCCTTTGAGCTGGTACTCTTCTCCTTCTTCTATTTCTATTATTCTCAAATTAGGTCTTTTCATGGTGTCCCAGAGTTCCTGAACGTTTTGAGTTATGGCTTTTTTAGTTTTACTATTTTCTTTGATTGATATATCTATTTGAGCTACTGAATCTTCCACTTCAGAGATTCTATCTTCCATCTCTTGTACTCTGTTTGTTAGGCTTGTGTCTGTGGTTCCAGCTTTTTTCTTCAGATTTTCTATTTCCATCTTTGCCTCATTTTGTGCCCTTTTTATTGCTTCTATTTCAGCTTTTAGTTCCTGGCATGTTTCTTTCATAGATTTGTTCATCTCTTCCAATTTTTTGTTTGTATTTTCTTCTATTTCTTTAAGGCTATTTTTCATATCTTCTTTGAGAGCTTCAATGATCATCAAAAAGGAATTTTTGGTGTTGCTTCCTTCTGTTTCCTCTTCATTGCTCAGTTCA
>PVIH01003353.1:28711-80559 GCA_004025045.1 Sigmodon hispidus | reverse complement strand
ATGTAGGATCATCCCCACTTTCTTCTGAAGTTACCTTGCTGTCCTTTATATTATTATGTAAGTTTTTGCACTGGCATCTGTCCATGGCTTCAGTGGTTCACAATTAGGTGGCTCATGGTCAGTTGTGGCACTCGGGCTTATGTGCCTTCTGTCACTTCTCTGGGTGGGGTTTGTGTCTGTCCTTCAGGGATCCCAGACCTTATCTGTTCGCTCATTTGTAGGTGGAGGTGTGTAGCTGTGCAAATTCCCTCAGCAGAAGCTGGGGGTATGGTGTCAGGCAGACTTTATCTGTGCCTTCTACCGAGTGTGCTGGGATTTGCTCTGCAGACAGCACCTGCTCCTGGAAGCAGAACTGGAACTGATGGGAGCTCAACTCTCCCTCCCTGACTGGTTTATAGGCAGTTGGGCATGGTGACACCTCCTCACCTCTGGGTGGGGTCTGAATCTGTCCTTCAGGGACCCCAGTTGGTTTTTTTTTTTTTTTTTTTTTTTTTTTTTTTTTTTTTTTTTTTTTTTTTTTTTTTTTTTTTTTTTTTTTTTTTTTTTTTTTTTTTTTTTTTTGCGCAGTTTGAGGTAAAGGTGGGTAGCCATGCAAATTCCCTCAGCAGCAGCTGGGGGGAATGTGGCAGGCAGACTTTGTCTGCGCCTGCTACAGAGTGGGCTGGGACTCGCTCTGTAGACAGCACCCAGTCCTGGAAGCCTTGAAAGGTAATCTTATAAGAAATAGTAAATGAGTGACAAACCTAAACTTTTGTATTTGAAAACGAAGTAATCAGCTCCACTTTAAATCTTTAGTGTACATACTCATACATCAGTATATATACATACATATATGTATATATATATTAGGAGATTGTAAGCAAAAATGAGTATAAGCAATTAATCATCACCTTTGTTCATCAACAAATGCTAGCAAGAAAGATATAATCCTAATAATTGGGCTGCTTTGTTCTTGCTCCCTGACCTTAAAGAGTCTCACATTCAACTATGTGTCTTTCTAAAATCTTATTTTTTTTTTGGTATTGCACATCAAGACATCTAAATCTAACTTAAAGTTATTTTCAAAGCGTTGTTTCTGCTGTGATTCACTCATAAAACTGTGAGTACATTTTTCAACAGTACTCACAGTAGCCCAGTAGCCCAGTAGCTAACTGGGACTGAACTATTTTTCACAATCATCAACCTAATCCACAGTTTATAAGGCTCCTCAAGAAACTTATGTGTTGTAGCAGAAAGTCACTTTCTTATTTATATTTGTAATCATCAAAACTCTGTATAAAATAACATTATTATTATCATTTAGACAGTACAATTTAGGAAGACACCATCTTAATAATAATTCACAGATTACAATGCCTAATAGGAAGGATGTTTTCAAAAGATATGCCTACTACATTACAGGCAGTGTGGATCTCGTCACACCCAATAACACCATGCCAGATTCCAGAGAAAGAAGGCAGCAACAACTATGTGAAGGCACAAAAGTAACAAAAGATATTCTGGAGTCTGTTTTCTCAGGACCATGGCTGTTGACTCATTCAAGAGGTTTTTTTCTGGTGGGCTGACCTGTTGAGCTTCCTTTATCACCAGTTATCACTCTGGCATAGCCACTGGCAAAGGGCAGCAGAAATATTCTACATTGTTTTAAGAGTTTTGATGACTAGTCTGACCAGAAACTTGAACAACAATTTTTCATGCTCTTTCTCTCTCTATATATATATATGTGTGTGTGTGTGTGTGTGTGTGTGTGTGTGTGTTTGTGTATCTACCCTTGTGTGTATCTGTGTATTATGTATAATTTTAGATAAATACAAAATAAAAACTATGATTTGGCACTGTATCAAACATCTTTGATTTTATTCTAGCCAATTATGACAGGTCATGAATTTTTGAAGAGAAGCCACTATAGTCACATTATGAGATTATCAGACTTTCTTATTTGTTTCTTAACAAATCTTTCTGTTCTCCTAGAGTGTTTCATAAACCTTGGATTGAGCAGTATACATCCACTGAAACTGGGCTTCAAATGATCTATGGTTTCTGCATATATTAAGCAGTGGTTTGCTGTAATTGTATTCATTTGCTAAAACAAGAATCTTTAAATGATGCATTAGATCTACATTTATATGTAGGAATAAGGGTAAGTTTTAGAATACAGGTAAAAATTTGCTAATCTTTCTAGGCAGAAGAATCATATGGATGTTTCATAAGGAAGAAAATGAAAATGATTTCTGTGGCCATCAAAGTATGCTTACAGCTGTAGCTGCCAATCATGAAAGTCATTCCACACTCTATGCCTTAGGGTTTTCCTCCCTGAACCTAGCGCCCATGTTTTTAGCATGATACATATACCTCTTTCAGACATATTTCTATTTATAAATAGTTGTGTGTTGTGTATAATATATCACAATTAAGATTTTCCTCAATTTTCTGAATATTAACTTATGATTAAGCAACAATTGTTCAAAATATAACTTGGAAATAATATATATTATAATATATATATTTTCTTCCTAACTATGGTTTCAAACTGAGAGAATAAAACTGATGACTATTGTTGTTATGCTGCCTCATATTAACCAAAACAATAACAAAAGACACAAAATGCATATTGATCACATAAAAATCCACAGTATTATACTGTTTCTTCTACTATACATGAAAATAAAATTTAAAAAGAGTTATAAAACTTGATTATATATCTAACTTTAGTGAGGGCATTTATAACCACTAATGTTCTTCTGTGATAAATTGATTTTACTATTCAAGATATGGTATAATAATGGGATAATAGGGTAGACTACATGGTTCATAAAGTATGTAACACTTTGAAAATAGAAAATAAAGGCACGTGACATAATATACTTTACAATAATGTTGAGAATATATTGCAAATTTTTACATTAGAGAATAAAATATAATTGGTAATTTTTCCTAAAATTTAAAATTTGTTTCATCATTTTTTTGTCTATTTTTTATTTATTTTGAATAAAGTCATTTTTTTTATCCATGTATATCCTTGTTCAAGCTCCTTCCCCCTAACACCCCTTCTTTTTTTTATTGTGGGCCTCTTTAGCTGAAATCTATTTTTGTTCTCACCTTCAGATGTCATTTATAGGAAATGTACATTGAAAAATAACTCTTCTTTCAACAATTAGCTTTTTAATTTTCTTTTATTATTATAAATAAAATTTCATTTTTTATCCATGTATCCCTTTGTTCAAACTCCCTTCCCCTCCCACCCCTCCCAATCTCTCTCTCTTCTCCCCATCTTGTTATTTCTGCCTCAGCAAGAGCAGGAGGTCCCAAGGTCCCAATGTGGCTTAGTTCAGCATCCACTCCAGGCAGATCCACTTTGCTCACCCCAACATCAAGACTGGGTCAGGTGTTCCTCTGGAGGGAATGGGCTCCAGTATCATGGTACTAACCCACCAAGAAATATATGCTAACTAAGGATTTTATTATTATTATTTAAAAGTTACTTACATAACAGGGATTGTTCCAGGGGAGAAGGAGAAAATGTAAGAGAAAGACGGAGAAGCAGAGAGCAGGACCATGGAGAGCATGAATGATCTGTGCCACAGCGAGCAGGAGCAGTCCCAACCGTGGAGAGCCGGGGCAATCCTAACCGTGCAGAGCAGGAGTAATCCGTGGAACGATCTGCACAGCAGAGCTAGAGCAGTCCAAGCCAACCAGTCCTTCCTACCCAACATCACTCATCCAGACGTGCACCCGCTTTTGTCTTCTGGCGTGGCACTCTTTCGTCTTTTCCCCTGAGTCAACCACACTCCGACCAGCTCAGCACTCCAGTGCAGTTTTTCTGCGTAGCTTCGGATTTCCTGCTACATCTCCCCCTTCTGTCTAAATAAGAGGGTTCTAAACTAAATATAAAACTACATACTATAGGGATCATCATAAGGCAGTGTCTGGGGAAAAGAAAGGTACTAACATAATTGAGGTCAAACTACCACTAACAAACAACAAAAACAAGGTGCAATTTAATGTCTAAAGTGTTGATACAAGGAAATGAACAGGGATTGTTTCAAAACTGTTTATCTCGAACAATAAAATTCTAACACCTGAGTGTCCTCGCTGAGATGTGAAGTAATAACAACCTCAACTATCCAGTCTTCAACACCATCAAGACCTGAAAAGGAAAATATATACCTGAAGTTGGAAGCATGATGAAGAAACTTCCAAAATTTAGGAGAAGACAACAACAGTTAACTACCTGGACAGTCATCCACCACTTCTCTGTGCAACGGGAGTATCTATCCTTGTGACTATGGGCCTATGATATCTTACAAGTCTCCATAGAAGCAGGGTATTTTTTGGTAGGACCATCTTATCCTGTCTAGGCAGGCTTCAGCAGTCTCTATCCTTCATCCTGCTCATCCATTTTGGATAGTGAGCATGCTGACAGCAGTCAGGGCAAGTGCTGTTCTTTGCCCCTCAGGCCATTGTTCGTCAAATAAGACAATCTCTTTGCAAGATGTCCGTGATGCTCAACATCACCTTGAGAATGGTGATGCCAGAAATTGTCATGTCTCTCAAGGCCAAATTCGAGATAACAAAATCTTGAATGCCATATTCTCTTGGTCTATGAAGTGGTTGAAGATGCCTATCTACCTGGTATATTTTAACATGTTTCCGAAAAGCCTGAGTACCCTGATTATTAGGTGGCAAATCTGAGTAACCATAATCTGCAATCGCAATCAACTAAGAAAGTGAAGCTAACATTGTAAAAATAGGCATTCCAAAATGAGTGTACAGCTCTTCCATAATAATTTCAAGTATTACAATCTTATGAATATTGACCAAAATACACATTTTGTATCAAAGACAACAATATCCTAACTATATATTATTATACAAAATATCTAAACATAGTTATATAAAACAACTTGTGTATATGTTACAACAAATGTTATGACTAGCATGAATAATTAGAGGTAGAAATTGTATTATGGAAATGGCAATGTACTTAATACATATCAATGTGCAGAATATTTTAAACAGAGGTAGATACATGTAAATTAAGGCAATTATACATTCAACTTTGTAGCAATATACATATTATCTCAATCAAACATATAGATTTATTTCTCATTTGTATCAATATACAAACATTTGTACCATGGCGATTCATTTTTCATACATCCTTTGGTTAATAGTTGTTTGCAAGTATAATGATCTCCTATCTATTCCCTTTTCCTTCTCTCTCTCTCTCTCTCTCTCTCTTTTTAAATTCCTACTTCTAAAATATCATTCTGTCCTCTACCCTAGATTAATTTATAACCATCATATCAAAATGATAATTGACCATAACCTTCCCTTGGATGACCAACTTATCAGGAAAGGGACATAGTTCTTTCATTAGTTTGCTTCATGCTGGCCTGTGGGTGACGGTATCTCTGTGGGGTCCTGTAAACTAAACAATGGTTAAGTCCTAATGAAGTAACTGTAAACATATATATAACCATTCCACAAATGTCTATAACCATTCTCATTGTACTGAGTGAATCCATCTGAAATTCTTGTTAAAGATATGATATGAAACTATCTTACAACTGTCCTGATTGGTCTATACATCAAAAGTGATCACTGAGTGACATACAGCAGGTTCCTTCTTTCTCTGTCTCAAAGGTCTTTCATTTTCTGCCTTTTTTTGTGGGGGCCCCACCTTCCTTCTGGATGCCTTGGAGCATGCTGGTAGGAGAAATTGTTTTTTATAGTGGGGAATCCAATGAATACTATTAACTGAAGATATTGAACCATCAGAAAGAATTGTGTGCAGACAAGATTTTTAGATTAAGAGAGTAGGAAATGTAGAAAGAAATAAGATTTAAGATTTAAAACAAAAGTGAGATAATATTGGTCCTTATATATTTCATCTATTTTCTGTCTTACCTCAGCATCCACTCCAGGCAGATCCACTTTGCTCACCCCAACATCAAGACTGGGTCAGGTGTTCCTCTGGAGGGAATGGGCTCCAGGATGCCAGTCCAGGGTGTTTCAGAACCCAAGCTTTTCAGTGGTTGTGCTTTGCAACTTGGACATACTTTGCTTTTTTACTTTTTTGTTTAAAGTCCACTAATGAGTGAGAACATCCCCTGCTTATCTTTCTGTGTTTGTGAAACCTCACTCAGGAGGATATTCTCCAAAACCATTCATTTGCCGAAAATTTTAGGATATCATTTTTTCTTACTGTTGAGTAGTACACCATTGTGTAGATGTACCACACCTTGTTAATCCATTCTTCAGCTGAGGGGCATCTAGGTTGTATCCAGGTTCTTGCTATTACAAATAATGCTGCTATGAACATAGCTGAGCTAATGCATTTTGAATGCAACTGTGCGTCTTTAGGGTATACACCCAGAGATGGTATTGCTGGATCCTTGGGGAGATTGATTCTCAGTTTTCTGAGAAACCACCATACTGCATTCCAGTTAAGTTTTTTAGCTTTGTTCATAATAAATTAAATCCAGTTAAACTATGCAAGATAGATATACACCTTTCTCTTTTTATTAGAGTGGCATCATATCCACTGTTGGAAGATTTGACTGGAGGCTATAGCACATACTAGCCACTTCACAAAGAGTACTGCTAATTTTTACACTTATTAAGTGTTAAAACACAAAAGTCTTATTGTGTAGCCCCCAGGAAATAATGAGCTCTTCTTCTATTCTGAAATATCTTTACAAAACAATACATGAAGAGTCAGTTTACTAGGTCAGCTTCCTTGCATTGAATATTCTATAATAAAAAAGATCCAGGTAATATTACATTCATAAGAACCAGGATGCTCCAAGCTCTTGTAAAATAACAAAAGAGCATACATAATAAAAATCTTTCAGTGAACTTTTTTTATACTAGGGACCCTAAAGTGTCACATGCATAGAATAAAGCTACTTTACTTTCATGATTTATCTGCCCTCATTTTTTTTCACATTTTCTTATTCATTGGAGACTGTAAGTGTTATGAACAGAACAATGGTAACATCAGTACTTGATATCTTTTATAATCAGAGATGGGTATACAGAACAATTATTTATTGCATTGGAAATTATTTCTACCTATCATATTTTTCATTTATATAATTCTTTTGTGTAAAATCACAAAAAGGCTTTGTGTAATTCCTTTTGCTGGAAAAATCAAACAGACTCATACAAACATAAAAGGAAGGACATTTATGGTTGCTATGTACTGTCAGAAATGGGCGTGTGCTGTTTGGGCTTGTGAGGTCTCTGTATTTTCCTTTTAATTCAGGTGGTACTGCCCTTTGTTTCATCAAACTCTGCCTAATGCTTGCTAATGGTTTCAATGGAGCAGTCATTTAACCTTTCAGTTGGCCTCAATCATGGCATCGAGTAGAAGAGAAATAAAAAGTCACTTCTCTGTGATTTTCTAGGTCTTTTCCACTTCCCTGCCATACTTTCATTTGCAATCATCACAATGTAATTATATTCAAAGGGCTGAATCTTTCATAAAGTTTATTATAGAAGAGAAAATGAAATCATTGGTACCAAGTTAAGATTAAATCATTTTCCATCTTATCTATATTTTACTCCTTTGAAGTTTTGATTGAGTATCTTAATACTTACCATTAAACACTTGCCTCACAGAAACTCTGTAAAAAAAAACATCAATTTGGGTTGCACAACTTGGGTTAAGCCTCACTAAAGGCTTAATATGTACTGAATATCTACAGTAAAATGGAATTTCTTAAAAGGAGATAATATTTTTATTTTAAAAATATTGGCACATTAGAAACAATAACAAAAAAATAAGCATCAGTATCTATTTTTTAGAAATCTATCGCAGAGAGAATATACCAAAACATCCTTGTTTACACAGTCCAATCTAGATGATAACAGGGTAAAACTGTACTTTTGGAAGAGACATTTTGCTCCCAGTAGTCTCTTTACAAGTCTTGTATCATTCAACTAAGGGCCCATTGAGCTGTTTACATGCTTCAGAGAATTGATACACTTGCATTTCTCCCAAGGTGGGTTACTTAGTCTTGTACTGTTTGATGTTATTTTGGTTTTCCAATGGAGCCCATAAAAGAGATTGATTCCTCACTTTGGTCATTTTTGCTTTCCTTACCATATGTAGGAAGATGGAACATAAGTTCTTTCTTTGGAGGCTGGTCTGATCTATTGCTTGTTGTGGGCTCTAGAGGGAGAAAATTGAATTGCTCCCATAGCAAGCACCCTGCAATTACTCAAGCTGTAAGTACTTCATAGACCTAACAAACTGCAATGCTCCCCAGGTGACTTGTTTTCCACAGTCTTTCTACTATTATGTCTTCCATGCTCCAGGGATCTTTGAGACAGAGCATAAACCTTTCCAGAGTCACCTGGTCCTTCAAAGGCTGGTTCAAATGATATCATCTACATAAATTGTTACTCAAATTCTCTGCTATTCCATCAAGAAAATGAGATAATTTTATTGCCAATTAACGTGTGCTGAAAAGCTAATAAAAGGTAGCTAATGTCTAGTCAAAACAGACATTTAACAAAGCAGTCTATATTTAGGTTATAAACGTTCTGCAATGAAATTAAAAGAGGCAAGTATATATGTTTTAAAATGATATAATTTAGTGTATTTTAATATACTCAGTAAATAAAAAATATCTTTCTTATTGAGAATGTTTTTACGGTAGGTCTTACATGTTGAAGTTAGAAATTTAAATAAAATTATCTTAAATTTTGCCACATTTTCATTGTAAAAATACTATTAAATTTGCAATGCTTATGGAAATTATAAGTTTTACAATAAATTTTTATTGAGATAATTAATGTCTATATAACATTGTGACATTTGAGACATATATAAAGATATTGCATTATTTTATTAAATTTCCATATCTATATTAGCTTGATGAATTTTTTGTAGATGAGAGTTTTAGACATATTTAGTAAGAAAAAATTTAGAAATCAAGTGACTTAAAAATCTGGAAGGCAAAAGATCAGCCAGACTTTTTTTTCCCCTATACTAAAACTAAGCAAAACAGAAACAGTAGAGAAAGACCCATGTAAAATGTCATCAGTTGCACAATGGGATAGGTTAATAATTATATCAGAAAGTGGTTTAGCAAGGCTCTTGTGTAGAATCAGAACTAATGCATTTGTCGCATAATGACTAACTAGGAGGACATTTTTTTTTGTAGCTGTTCCTTGCTTTTGGACTTCAACTGGATGTTTCATATAGACACTTCCTTGCTTAATTATATTCCCTGTAATTTTCTAGATTATAACTAAAAGTCAGAGCCACGTTATTTTAATTGGCACATTCTCCTGCACATGTCTTAAATGATAAAAAATATGACCTTTTAGCTTCACTTGAAAATTTGTACTTATCTAAAAATAAGATGTTATATTATGTTAAAAGCTATGGAGAAGAAACAAAATTTAAAACAAATAGCTCATTTTCAGCTCATTAAAATCTATGCACCTTACTGTGTAGATGATAGGATGTGCTGGTTTAGTTGTTTTTTTTTTTTTTCTCAAAAATGACATTTGTCTCTCCTGCATATTAATTATAATTCCCAATGCTTACTAATGGTCAAATGGTTTCTATTAGATTTTATAAATAGGACATTTCCTCTATGATTTTTAAAAACTTTTTACAAGCATGAGGTCTTTATTTTGAAGTGAGCATGAATAAATAATGAATATTTGAAGTTTAGTTATACATGTTCAAACTTGTTCTCATTGAGATGTGAAATAAAAATGGCATGTGCTAAAGCATATGCTAGACAGTGAAAATTAACCTTCTAACAAACTAATTGTAGTAGTTTGAATTAGAATTACCCCCATAGACCCATATGTTTGAATATTTGATCTCCAATTGAAGAAATTGTTTGGGACAGATTAGAAATTAATAGATTTTGGAAGGAAGTGTTACTTAGGGTTCACTTTTGTTTTGTTTAGAAATACACCTATTAGCAGTGTTTCATTGTCTCCTTCAGTTATTCTCTATATCATGCTTCCTCTCTACCATCATGGACTCTAAGACCATGAAACCATAAGTTTACTTAAATACTTTCTTGTACATGTTGTCTTGGTTTTATTTGTCTTATCATATCTTAGTCAATAGGCTTATCACAGCAATAAAATTAAATAATACAAGATGTCTTTCTTTTCTACCTACAGTTTTTACAAATTTATGTCACTGTTTCTGAAAAAGAAGTTGTTCTGCCAAAGAGTGCAGATGTGGTATGTAATACAGTTGCTGTGATGACATGTACAAGACTTGCAAAGGATCAGCCTAGCCAAATTGGGGAGAAATTTATGAAGTTCCAGTTCTAGCTGAGGGCCTTTTGGTAATTACTGCCTACTGGAGGATAGAAAGTCAATTTTCTTCAGACGTGAGACCAACAAGTGAACAAAAGTTCTCCTACAATAATACACATACATGTGGCACCAAGTGAACTCAGTGAAGGTAAAGAAAAAATAAGAAGGAACACATGAATTTGCAGAGAAAATGGTAGAGGCTATTAGAAAAAAGAAAAAAGTGAATACACATCTGGAAACAATTTACACAATTAAGTTTAAAGTAATTTATTTTTCACTCAAATGGAAAAAAATCAGGGTGCAGCTTACCTACTATGGAGGATTGTTACCCTGGTGAGGAAGGTCACTGCAAGAAGAGGAACCAGCATATATTGTTTTGTTTTTCCTTGGGTAGAATGTCTTCTGGCAATTCAGGTTGAGAATAAATGAAACAACACAAATTTTACAATGTTTTAGTACATCTTAGAGATGCAACTATAAACCATTGTCCAAAATGACTTAGAGATAAAAGTATAGCTTCATGATAGATGATTCATTTTGCCTGCATAGGGCAATGGGTGCCATTACAACTTAGCAAAAGGAAACAAAAGAATAAATACACTTTAAATTATGTTTTTTGTACTCTTTGTCTCAGTGGTTGTTTTACTAGCACTTGTATAACTTGTAGATGCTTATAGCACATATAGTGCAGTAGAAACTTTCTATGGTAAGAACTAAGTAGGAAGAAACAGTGAAAGATCAATATCATTGTGTTCACCCTGGTACTTTAGAGAGCACAGTTTATAGTTTGGTAATAAGGGAAAAAGAATAGGTTTAGTACCTACCTAGGATCCCATGAAGTCAACCTCAAAAAATGGATTAATGAACAGGAGACCCATTTTGGGATGCTCGTGGGATGACTTGGAAAATGGAGATGAATGAAATATCGGAATTATGGGAAAGAATGGAAACGCAGGATAGGGTAGATAAAGAAAACTATGAGTCATTTAGTTCAATAAATGACTCAGTCACCAAGCATCTGGATGAAGTGAGGCTTAATCTAAATAATGGAAAAAGTAAATGAAAATGAAACACACTTGGAGGTAGTCTGAGGTTTGGCAGGAGCTACACTTGGAGGTAGTCTGAGGTTTGGCAGGAGCTTCTTTTGAAGGATTTTGCCAAGGAAGACAAGTGACTTGTCCACCTATCACTTTTATCAGATGAGAAGATTATCATTTCCATTCATAAAGGAAAAATTAAAATTAGAAGAATTTTCACTTGAGGTTTATTTGTTAATTAATTTTTCCTCTCTTCAGTTTTTTTGTTTGTTTTACAATGAGTATTTATTGTACCTTATTTTTTTAAAGTGTAAAAAATTTCTGACAGAAATTTGACTTTTTTAAATGTTCTTTGTGTTTTCTCTCTTCAGTTTTTTTTTTTTTTATTAATTCATCTCAGTATTAGCTGCTGAAAACAATCTCAAACCAAAACACAAATACCAAACAAATCGAGTTACTTTTTTAGGATTCTCTGAAGACTCCAAAAAGAATTTTGTACCAATATTTTTTCTTTTTTTTAATTATGAAAAAGTCATACTTTTTAATCCATGTATTCTATTGTTCAGGCTCCCTTCCACCTCCCGCCCCTCCCAGTAACTCAGTCTTCTCTCCATCAGTTTATCTCCTCCCTAGCAAGGGCAGGAGGTCCCAAGGTCCCAATGTGACCTAGTTCAACATCCACTCCAGGCAGATCTGCTTTTCTCACCCCCAAATCAACAATGAGTCAGGAGTTTCTCTGGAGACAATGGGCTCCAAGATGCCAGTCCAAGGTGTTTCAGACCCCAAGCTGTTCAGTGGTTGTAATTTGCAGCTTGGAAATTTTTTTTTTGTTTGTTTGTTTGTTTTTGCTTAAAGTCTGGCAATGAGTGAGTACACCTCCTGCTTATCTTTCTGAATTTGTGAGACCTCTCTCAGGAAGATATCCTCCAAATCCATCCATTTGCCTGCAAATTTTAGGATATCATTTTTTTTTCTCACTGCTGATTAGTACTCCATTGTGTAAATGTACCATAGTTTGTTAATCCATCCTTCAGGTGGTGGCATGTAGGTTTTTTCCAGGTACTTGCTATTACAAATAGTGTTGCTATGAACATAGGTGAGCTAATGCCTTTGGAGTATGAATGCGCATCTTTAGGGTATATGCTCTGTAGTGGTATTGCTGGGTCTTTGGGAAGATTGATTCCCAGTTTTATGAGTAAATGCCATACTGCATTCCAGAGTGGCTGAACAAGTTTACACTCCCACTAACAAGGGAGGAGTGTTCCTCTTGCTCTGCAACCTCTCCAGCATAGACAGTCATCTGTTTCTTTTATCTTAGACAACCTGACAGGTATAAGGAGGTACCTCAAAGTTGTTTCATTTGCATTTCTCTGATGGCTAAAGATGGTGAGCACTTTTATGAGTGTCTTTCAGTCATTTTTAATTCTGCTGAGTATTCCCTTTTTAGTTCTGAGTCCCATTTTTTGATTGGGTTATTCAAGGTTTTGGGCTCTAGTTTCTTGAGTTCTCTATATATTTTAGAGATCAGTCCTCTATCACTTTAGAGTTGGTGAAAATATTTTCCCCTTTTGTAGGCTGTCATTTTATTTTCCTGACTGTGTTCTTGGCTTTACAGAAGCTTCTCAGTTTCAGTAGGTCACACTTATTGATTGTTGTTCTTAGTGTTTGTGCTACTGGTGTTACATTTAGGAAGTGGTCACCTGTGCCAATGCATTGGAGGGTATTTCCCTCTTTTTTTTTTATCAGTTTCAGTGTGGCTGAGTTTATGTTGAGGTCTTTGATCCACTTGGATTTGAGTTTTGTGCTTTGTGATAGGCCTGGATCTACTTGCATTGTTCTACACACTACCAACCAGCTCTGCCAACATCATTTGTTAAAGATACCCTTTTTCCACTGAGTATTTTTCACCTCTTTGTCAAAGATCAGTTGTTCATAAGTTTTTGCATTCATGTCGAGATCTTCAATTCAGTCCCATTGATCCACAAGTCTGTTTTTATTCCAGTATCAGGCTGTTTTTATTACTGTAGTGTTGGTTTTGCATGTGAGAAGAGACACACATACTCCACCCTGCCAAGGCCATATAAGGGTCTATTTAAGAAAATTCCCAGGTGGATACAGAAAGAGAAACAAGAGAGAAGGAGATAAGAAGAGAGAGACCGGGGGTGGAGAGATGGCTCAGAGGTTAAGAGCACTGACTGTTCTTCCAGAGGTCCTGAGTTCGATTCCCAGAAAAACCACATGGTGGCTCACAACCATCTATGATGAGGTCTGGCGCCCTCTTCTGTAAAACTGTATGCATAATAAATAAATAAATCAAAAAAAAAATTAAAAAAAAAAAAAGAAGAGAGAGACCAATAAGTGGGCATCTCTTTTTATAAGAAGGAGTGTGCATGGGTTTACAGAGTAATGTTTAGGGCATGCCTCCATATGTGTCCAGGGAGCCGCTTCTGTAAGCAGTGCAGTTAAGGCACCCATGACGAGGATCATCTCATAGGAGCCATGTTGGCTTAACCACATGGAGTGCTAGGAATACTTACACCTCACCATTTTGTTTATTATAAAAAGAAAACCAGGTTTATGTGGGGGGGCAGGGGGAAAATGATCTGGGCTACTTCAAGCTGTCTTAAGGGCGAAGTTTGTCTTTTCAGGGAACTGTATTTTTGACGGTTGGTGTGTTGGATTCTGTGGGTCATTTTCTGCAGTCTGGATGAGCCCAAGCCATGGAATAGTAAACTTTGATTTTCTGGAGCTTGAAAAGAAAATTATGAGTTAGTAAGATAACTTTGATAAGTGATAATATGGTGAGTGTACGCTTCTAGGTCTAGAGATAGAAAAACGGTTAAAATGACTGTTGGTTGTTTTCTTTTGGTCCTGTGGGGGTGGAAGATGGTCTGTTTCACCTGTATTAACTCTGAAAAGGGCTCATGCGTTTTATTTTCACTTTCCAGAAGAAGCTACTGGAGAGAGGAATTGGGGAGGGGTGAGCCAAAATACCTCAGAGCCTTTTGTTGGTCTTTAACTTAGAAGCAAGCTGGAATGGAATACTCAGAGATGGGGGATTTTAGAGATATGTTTTATACTTGGTGATCCACCTGGGAGACTGGAAGACTGGAACTGACAGGCTGAAGCAGATAGCAAGGTGAATAGAGATGGCTAGAGCAGTTGGCAGAGTCTGAATTTAGGCAAACTGTGATGAAAAGTTACAAATCTCTTTATTAGGAGTATGGGGTAGGTTTCTTGACCAAAAATGAGCTAGTGATACTGAAAACTCTTAAAACATAATTAGGTGGTAGTGGCTGTTAAGGCAGAAATTATTTGCTTTTAATGCTGACAATGGAGAGGCTAGAAAGAGAGGTGAGACCCCAAAGCTTCTGCCTGCAGGACTGAGTATGTGGCTTTCAGTGTCCTCGAGAAGATGGACTGCCCTGATACCATTATGACTACTCAAGGCACTCTTTTCCCAATGAGGGTGGTTATAGTTACTTCAAGGTATTTAATGCTATTTGCAGCTATTATAAAGGGTGATGTTTCTCTTATTTTTTTCATCCCATTTATCTTTAGTGTATTGGAGGGCTGCTGATTTGAGTTAATCTTGTATCCTGCTACATTGCTGAAGGTGTTTTTCAGTTGTAGAAGTTCCGTGGTAAAATTTTGTGGATTCCTTATGTGTACAATCATATCATCTGCAAATAGAGATAGTTTCACTTGTTCTTTTCCAATTTGTATCCCCTTAATCTCTTTTCGTTCTCTTATTGCTTTAGCTAAAACTTCAAGAACTATATTGAATAGATAAGGGGGAAGAGGACATCCTTGTCTAGTTTCTGATTTTAGTGGGATTGCATTGAGTTTTTCTCATTAAGTTTGATGTTGGGCATCGGCTTCTTGTAAATTGCTTTTATTATATTTAGATATTTTCCCTGTATTCCTGATCACTCCAGGACTTTTATCATAAAGGAGTATTGGATTTTTTCAAAGGCTTGTTCAGCATCTAAGGATATGATCATGTGGTTTTTTTCCTTCAGTTTGTTTATATGATGGATGACAGTTATGGTTTTTCATATGTTGAGCCATCCTTGCATTTCTGGAATGAAGCCTACTTGATCATGGTGGATAATATTTTTTATATATTGTTGTATACAGTTTGCCAAAATTTTGTTGAGAATTTTAGCATCAATATTCATGAGGGAATTTGGTTTCTAATTCTCCTTCTTTGTTGCATCTTTGAGTGGCTTGGGTATTAGTGTAATTATGGCCTCATAAAAAGAATTTGACAATTTTCCTTCAGTTTCTACTGTGTGAAACAGTTTGAGAAGT
Source organism: Sigmodon hispidus (assembly GCA_004025045.1). NCBI lineage: Eukaryota > Metazoa > Chordata > Mammalia > Rodentia > Cricetidae > Sigmodon > Sigmodon hispidus. Next base: position 64,906 of record PVIH01003353.1, on the reverse strand, counting down.
AATGGTAGTAATTCTTCTTTGAATGTCTGGTAGAATTCTGCACTGAATCCATTTGGACCTGGGCTTTTTTTACTTGGAAGTCTTTTAATGACAGCTTCAATTTCCTTTAAGGTTATAGGTCTGTTTAGATAATTAATTTGATCTTCATTTAATTTTGGTAATTGGTACCTGTCCAAAAAGCTGTCCATTTCTTTTAGGTTTTCCATTTTTGTGGAATATATATTTTTTAAAGTATGACCTGATAATTCTCTGGATTTCATGGGGTTCTGTTGTTATGTCTTCCTTTTTATTTCTGATTTTGTTACTCTCTGCTTTTTGATTAGTTTGGCTTAGGGCTTATCTATCTTGTTGACTTTCTCAAAGAACCAACTCTTAGATTCATTGATTCTTTGTATTGTTCTTTTTGTTTCAATTGTATTGATTTCAGCTCAAAGTTTGATTATTTCCTGCGATCTACTCCTTCTCGATGAGTTTGCTTCTAATTATTCCAAGGCTTTCAGTGTGCTGTTAGTTCTGTAGTAAGGGATTTCTCTAGATTTATCATGTAGGCATCTAGTGCTATGAATTTTCCTCTTAAGCCTGCTTGCATTGTGTCCCACAAATTTGGGTACATTGTGGATTCATTTTGTTAACACTAGATAGTCTTTTATTTCTTTTTTCATTTCTTCCTTGACCCAGATGTGGTTCATTTGAGTGACGTTTAGTTTCCATGAGATGGTAGGCTTTCTGTGATTTTTGATATTATTGAACTCTAACTTTAGGTCCTGGTGGTCTGATATGATACAAGAGACCATTTCCAATTTTTTATCTATTGATATTTGCTTTATAATAAATTATGTGGTCAATTTTAGAGAACGTTCCTTGTGGTGCTAAGAAATATGTATATTGTTTTGTGTTTGGGTAGAAGCTTCTGTAAATATCTATTAATATCCATTTGCATCATAACATCTTTAGACTCTCTATTTGTCTGTTGTTTCTCTGTCTGGTTGACCTCTCAAAGGGTGGAGGTGGTGTATTGAGGACTCCCACTATTAGGATGTGAGTGTTGATGTGGGATTTGAGCTTTAATATTATTTATTTTACATAGATAGGTGTCCTTATATTAGGGGCATAAATACTCAGGACTGAAATCTCATGTTGATCAACATTTCCTGAGATGAATAAATAATGTCTATCCTAGTCTCTTTTAATTGATTTTAGTTTAAAGTTTACTTTGTTCGATATTATGATGGCAACCTCTGCCTGTTTGTTAGGGCCATTTCATTGGAAAATCTATTCCCAATCCTTTACTCTGAGCCTGTGTCTGTCTTTGTGGTTGAGGTGCATTTCTTGTATGCAACAGAAAGATGGCTTCTGTATTTTTTATCCAACGTGTTAGTGTGTTTCTTTTTATAGTTGAATTGAGTCCATTGATATTAAGGGACATTAGTGACTACTGACTGACATTTCCTCTTATTTTTGGTGGTGAGTTATATGTATTTCCTTTCTCTGGGTTTTCCTTCTGTGAGATTATTGATTGTTTATGGTTTCATTGGTATCTGGGATTCATAAGTTGGAATTTTCCCTCTTATGCTTTCTGAAGGGCAGGATTTGTACATAGGTATTATTTCAGTGTGACTTTCATGAAATATCTTGTTTACTCCATCTATGGTGATTGATAGTTTTGCTGGGTATAGTAGTCTAAGTTAGTAGTCTTGCTCTTTCAGTGTCTGTATAACTTCTGACCAAGACCTTCTTGTTTTCCTCATTTCCATTGAATAGTCAGGTGTTATTCTGATGGTTCAGCAGTCATAGCTAAGTTGGCGCTTTTCTTTTTTTCAAGTCTTAATTTTTTTTTTTTTTGTTCTGTAGGTTTTGTGGCTTGATTATTATGTGACGAGTGGATTTTTTTGTAGTCAAATCTATTTGGTGTTCTGTAAGCTTCTTGTACATTTATAGACATTTCCTTTTTTAAGTTGGGAAATTTTTTTTTTCTATGATATTATTGAATACATTATCTGTGCCTTTGAGCTGAAATTCTTCTCCTTCTTCTATTCCTGTTATTCTCAGGTTAGGTCTTTTTCTGGTGTCACAGATTTCCTGAACATTTTGTGTTATGGCTTTTTTGGTGTTAGTGTTTTGTTCAGCTAATGTATCTATTTCTGCTATTGAGTCTTCCACTCCAGGGATTCTCTTTTCCATCTCTTGGATTCTGTTGGTTATGCTTGTGCCAGTAGTTCTAGTTCTTTTCTTCAGGAATTCTATTTCCAGCTTTGCCTCATTTTTGCCTTTTTTATTACTTCCCTTTCACTTTTTAGTTCCTGGAATGTTTCTTTCATTATTTTGGTTTTTCTTTTCTTGGTTTTCTTTTCAGGATTTGTTTATCTCTTTCAATTTTTTGTTTGTATTTTCTTCTATTTCTTTAAGGGAATTTTTTATATCCTCTTTGAAGACTTCAATAATCTTCAACACAGCATGTTCTGCTGTTGTTTCCTTCTTATTCCTCTTCATTGCTGTGTTCAGTCTTGTAGTTGTAGAATCATCAGTTTCTTCTGGTGTTGCCTTGTTCTTTATATTGCTATATGTATTCTTGCACTGTTGTATGCCCTTGGCTTCAGTGGTTCACAATTAGTGAGCTCCTAGTCAGTTGTGGCTAGATGGCTTGTGTGTCTCCTGTCTGCTCTGAGTAAGGGGTCTGTTCAGTCTTTGACTCTGCTCTGGGTGGGGATGGAGTTTCAAAGCCTTTGGTTCTTCTGTACCAACATTTACAAAAACTAAACTCTACTTCAGTATACCCTTTCTCTTAACAAAACATATATTTGTTTTAGTTTCATTCCTCCAAAATGGCATTTGTATATAAAGAGCTTTTATGTATTTTTGCCATAAAGAAAGGGTACATACATACACATATATATATATGTATTTGAAAATATAAATTGATATTTTTATTTATACAAATCATACTTTGACTAATATATAAAAGCAATTTCAGTGGTGAGCCATTGTTGTATATTCTAGGTTTTTTTTTAAATCTTTAATGCCTAAACTATTGTTTTCATAAGAATTCCTAAATATATATTCACAGAATGATATAATGTTAGTAGGAATTTAAAAGCTGACAGTAGAGTGAATAAAAAACATTATTTTTGGAAGTAATAAAAGATTTATTATGAAATTGTTGCTTTATATAATGATTGTTTCTTTAGATAAAGTGTTTTCAGTATTATAGCCAAACTTATATTGTATTTCAATATGATCTTCTTTGAAATACAGACTGCAAAATATGTGTCAATAGCTGCTTTTTTTTATATATCAATAGCTGTGTCAGTTTTTATATCAACTTGACAGAAGCTACAGGGATTTGGGCAGAACTCTCAATGGAAAAAATACTCTCATAAGATCAACTTATAGGCGTGTCTGTCAGACACTTTTTTGATTAATGATTGATGTGGGAGAACTAGCCCACCATAGTTGTTAGCAACTGAGAACAGGCAGTCCTGAATTGTGCAAGAAAGCTGCTGCACCTGTCATGAGGATCAAAATTTTATAGTCTCTACTTCAAATGCTCCCTCAACTTTCTGCTCTGAGTTCAAATAAAATAAACCCTTTCCTTTCAAAGGTATTTTCTTGTTAAAATGCTTTGTCATCATATTAGAAACCTTAAACTGGAAAACCTTAAAATTTTGTAAAAACAAAAATTCTACATTAGTCTAACTTTGTATATTTGACTGAAAAAGCCTTGGGAGAAAAGACAAATTTTCTTTTCTCTTGAATTTCCTTTTATGTATGAATAATTTACCTGGATATTTGTCTCTCCAATATGTATATGACAGGTGTACTTGAACACTGGAAGAAACCATCAGAAAGCCTGGAACTAGAGTTACAGATGTTGCAACATGCTGTGTGTTTGAGAATTAAACTTTACTAGGACCTCAGGAAAAGTAGTCAGTGCTCTTGATAACTGAGCCACCTCTAAAGCTTCCCCCCCTTCGCTGTTGTATCTTAATTACAATTACACTTCATGAATTAAAACTCCTCATAAATTAAAATGCAAAATACATTTTATGTTTCCTAAATAGTGAAATTAATGATTTGGCCACAGGACTGTGTCAAATTCTTCACTTCTCTAAGGTTATGGACCTTCTGTTACAGTTACTATTTGAAGTATATCTTGTATTCTTTTATAGTATCATGCTATATGACAGAATATACCTTAAGACAGATAAACTCAAATGATTTACTCAATACTCATGCTTACATTATTATAATTATCCATTTTCATGTTTAGATTATTTTTTATACTTTATCTGTAACAGATAGTCATTATATTAATACAAAAGTAATATCATCTATAAACAGAAATAGAGAAAATATAACAAACTTTACATGTTTAAAAAATAGTCACAAATTTCCACTTAAAAAGTTGACATTAAAATGTCTGATGATGGTTGTGTGCAGTGCTCTTGTCTTGAACAGCAGTTGTGTAACCTAAAATTTATCATTCCATATAAAGTATTTTCTACCCTCATAATGTTCATAAAATCTTCAGAATGATAGTTGTGTCAATCTAAGGTGTGTGATCTAAGCTAAAATATGGAGAACTACTTGAGATTTCTTCCTTTAACATGACTTCAAAGAGAAAACAAAATGAAGCTGTAGAGATGTGAGAAACATGAAACATTTGGTCTACTCACAGGTTTTTAGTCTTCTTTATCATGACAAATTTTGCAAGATTGTTTTTAATTTGTGACCTTTATGAATGGACTTCCTGATTTAAGTGGATATGGCCAATGAAATAAAACAGATAAGATTCTTTTCTGGTGAAAAGCTGAGACCTCCAGAGGTTTAGGCTGTCCCCACATTTTTTGTGATGCTCCAAATGTTCCACTGGAAAATAAATATAAAGTACAACCTGAATGTTCCAGTATCTTCATAAGAATCTTAGCTATATAACTTTTCTTTGTCAGGTAAGATATTTTACACTAATATCTATACTTAGTTGAAAATCCAAAGGCCATTTAATAAAGTACTACCTTATATGTGTATGTAAGAGATTTGTGAATGGTATGCAATGCTGTCGTGACAATAAAACCTTTTTTGATATTATAGAAAAATGTTGAATCACCAATTGCTATCCCTATCAGAAATCTTTAAATGATGCATTTTATGTGTAATGATCATAAAAATAAAACAATATAAAATGTAAAAGTAGCATAAAATAAAATCCAGCAAAATTCCTAGGTATTTTTTCATTTTTTATTATGAATAAAGTCTCATATACATTGATATTTTAAATGTCAGTTGTTTATTACTTATTACTATTTTTCTCATTGCACTAACTCAAAATATTAATTGATAAACTGTAACCATGCATTTATATTTTGCACTTGTAATTTATTCCTGATTAGATATGTATATTTATGCTGTATTCTGATATGTGTAGGCCTATAAAAATATTGTTCATGCATATTGATGAGAGTTCATGAATGTATGTATATTTTTATAAATGAAGAAATACATTTATGTACATATACTACATATGCATATATATGCTTAAACACATATACACACAAACATAATGCTATATAATAAATGAGAGTATTAAGAAGAATCAGGGGTTGGAATAAAAAAGATACAGAGCTCATATAAATTCTAAATGAAATAACCTTAAAATAAAAGAATAGGTTTATGAGAGCCTTTATTAACTTCAATTTTACCATAACTTGTACTTGTGTTTGCCTTCCTTTTATACTGAGACTTTTAATCTTGAATTAATAAATATTGCTGAGAGTAATGATGAGAGAAAAGTTTGTTATGTTGAAGAAATTTTTCCCTAATTGTATAATGTTTTATCAATTTTTAAAATATCTGTATGTACCCCTGTAAAACAGTTGCAATTAAATCATTTGTATATTTTAGTGTCATAAAAAGTTTGATAAATTGTAGAAAAGAAAGAACATCACCAAATTCTTTAACAATAATTGCTGTCAATAAAGTTTTATCATTAAATCTGATTGCCAATAAAAGAAACAAAGAAGTAGACTATTAGTTGTTAAAATAAGCAATTAATCCAAATCAATACTGAAAAAATGAAATATGTAAGGAGAATATGGAGTCTCAGATAAACAGGAACTAGCATATAAAAATTTTTAAATTCCTTTTAAATGTTGAACGTTTTAAGAATGAAACTAAAAGTGAAAGCTGAATCAAGGCTAGAAGCATTTGTTATTTGTACTCACAATTTTCTCAGCATAACATTAATGGATGTCCCCTCTCAAAGCTACAACCAACAACAGTTAAAGAATGAGTCTTTCAAATTTACTGTAAAGGTAATCAACCTTGCTGTTAAATTGTGGGCCCTAGGGACAATCAGTCATCTAAGTTCAAATCACAGCTTTTTCATTTATAAAATGTGTGATTTGGTAGTATTTTGCTTAATTTTCTTGTATCTTTTTTATTTCATTAAAACATAAATACATCCATGCATGGTTCTTCTTCCAGTTTTTCCTATGTCTAATCCAGTCCTCTTAAATTCCTTTAGCCAATCTTATTACTATTACATATAAATAAGCATTTCATGATAAGAAATGGCAACAGCCATAAATTATCTAATAAAACAACAAAAGCAGGTATGAGACATCCTCCCCATTTTGAGTTGTTGGTCAGGATTGTCCCAGAAATATCCAAAACATTATAGGCTTTTGCTGTTTCCTTTGATTGCCTTCTGGAGGTGAAAAGCATGTCCCTACTGCTGAAGACACAATCCACTTTGGAAATGGGACCAGAAGAAGCTGAGCTAAATATGACTAGAAGGTTTTCTCCCTATGAACTAACTTTTGTTTCCAATGGAAGAAAGAGATAAACTCATCTGTCTATGACACCTACGAACTAAAATCAGCACAGTATAATAACCCCACAGGTGTAGTAGTGGCACACTTACCTTGGCCATAATTAACAGTATTTCACTTGGAACTAAGAATTGCACACCATGAGGGAATCCACGTATGGTACTGAAAACCCAGCCAACTCTCTGGGGTTAGTGAAGCCATGAATCTTGGAGAAAATCTTTCATTCTCTATTTTAATTATCCAGCATAATTCCTAATTAAGTACTAAATATTCATCATTATACTCATAGATAAGTGTTGTCACCCAATTTTAAAGACACTTCTTATTATAACAGATGGAGATTATTTCAGAGAAACACAAACAATCAAAATATAGTAAATAAGAGATTTTATTGTGATGGATCTCAAAGATCTAGTCTTTATAGCAAAATGGTTCTGAAAGTAGAAGGGCAAGAAATAAAGGCATTCAACAGCCATAAACTTCACTGAATTAATTCCTTCCAAATAACTTTAAGTAATTTTATTTCCTTATAATTTTGTTTTCTAATCAAGACTGGAAATGTTTAGAAGTGGCTATGCCTTTTCTGCAAACTTTGTATTGTGCCTAAAGGAGCTTCAACAATCTTGGTGTGAAGAGTGTGTCCCAGGTTCATTCTGTCTATGAATATATTCTGGCTAATATCTGATTCTATTATACAGAGTGCAAATGTTCATCTTTTATCACGACTGATCATTGATTCTCTATGCACGCTTTGGCTTAAGTGTATGAACCTTTGAATTCTCTTTGGATTCCTCTTTATCATAGAGGAAGAGGCTATACATGAGGTCATCGCTAGCAAATACGTCTGTGTTCTATGATGTTGCTGCAGGGACTGAACCTCCTTCCTATGAGGTCACCGCAGAGGAAAAGGCCTGCCCGGAGGTCATCGCTAGAGGCTGTGTCCCATCTTTATGTGCCAAGCCAGTATCCTCTGAAAACATTAGTGCACACTGCTCCTTAACAAGTGGAGTCTTGGGAGAAGGCTAACATGGTTATTTCCATAATTGCCTACTTGACATAGTTTCTGGATCTGTTTGTAGGTTTTCAGCCTGGCAGGAGGGGGCATGAGAATTTGTCTGGCGCCAAGTTTCACTATGGTATTAATCGTGACTGTATTCTTTTATCTGCCCAAATGTTTCAAGGGGCGTTTCACTGCACATTTTTTTAAGATGTGAGAGAAGCAATTCTTCCCTTTCAGCTTCTTCAATGTATCTTTTGCATTTCACTTTAGTAAAAACTGGTGCTGTGATTTCTCATCTGTCTCGTTAATAGTTCATAAATATATTTTAGCGCACTCTATAAAAGGTTGTTCAAGTTGATTCAATCATTATCTTATAGGGACACAAAAACAAAAAATTTTCAAGTGCATAGAAGTGGGTAGATGGTGATGATGAGACAAGATTGGATAGGAGATATCCATACAGAAGGCAACATTGTGGACCTCAAAATTGTTGACAGTTATTGACATAATTTTTTTTGATAAATTTATCCCAAATATATATCCTCTGCTACTATATATATAGTAGTGTGCATATTTACCTTTTGTCTACATTTTCTCTACTACTATATTTAAGAAAAAGGGAAATTGATTTGCAAAGTTAGCTCATTCTTAATAAAATAAATTAATGAAATCTCCACACCTATAATACCACACTAGGTTCAATTCAACATGCCTGAATAGGTGAGCTGCTATGGCATTTGCTGTTTATCAAATATTCAAGGCTCATGTCTTATGAATAATCTTCATAAAATGAGCTTTATAAGCAAACTCAATGGTGTACTTTTGATCTTTGATTTATTTATTTCATGTTCTCCTGAGATGATTTAAAGTAGAACTTTGATAGTTGCAAGTGCTTTGAATTGACTGCTCATTACCTAATTTTACAGTCTCTGGAACATCTATTGTATTTAAGGATGAGTTTAAGTAGGTAGGGATGTAACTGTAATTGATCAGTTATGATGTGATGACTACAGTGTTGATTGAGACTATAAAAGCTTTGTGATTTATTTCTAATACTAATGAAAGTAAATTTTTGAAATAATGCTCACACAATTTATGTCAAAATTGGCATAGATATTTCATATTTAAAGTTTATATGTGCCATTTGATTACCTATTTGTGCTCCCATTTAGGTTCAACATATTCCAGGACTGGTCATGGTAGTCAATATTTATAACTAAATCCTAAATAAGAAAAGGCAAACGGATCTTGAAAAATTATAACCTTGGCTCTATAAAAAAACATTTTCTCAAGTAATTAAAAAACTAACCAAAATTTTCTCATTTTAAATCATCTTTTTTGGTAATAAAAGCCACTTTTAGAAAACCTATGACAAGTATAATGTTAATATGTATTTATTTTTATAATGTATAGCATATATATTATTTTATAATGCAGAATAATTTTAGCCCATCTATGCTTACTTTATTGTGAATGAAGAATTTGTTTAGTTACTGTTTTAAAGGGTTTTGATGACTGTTCCCACTTTGTTTAACTAGTTTAACCTGTCATCTTTGCATGGATAACTACTGATTACTTAAGTGTCACTTTTTTAATAAAACATAATTTGAATAAATATATGTAATACTGTTTAATATACCACTCTTATCTACATTAATCTTAACAAAAATTCAAAGAGAATGCTCATCAATTTTCTCTAAGCTGAGAAATAAAGTTTAATAAAATCATGGCTTGATTTCTTATGGGTTAAAAGAAGAACACTGAAATAATATATTCTTAATTTTAGTGAGAAAAATGATTTGTCTCTCTAAGGACAATAGATCTTTACAAAGTACATTAAATGTTTTTATTTCACTCAACCAGTGTCTTACAGATTGTGCCTTCTTTGGCCATGATTGTGGAACAGAATTTACTTTTAGAGGATGTCATTTTTGTCAGCATGATCAATATTCTTACCATTTCAAGTCTTCGTCATTCCATTGTGTTCTTCCTTATTGTCAAAGCCAGTATGTGGCCACATTGGCTATTTTTACTCCATGGATGTTAAGGATTACTAAAATCTTTTGTCAATGGTGTTTGTAGTGTTGACATTAAAATCACTTCAGAAATGTATATGCAGTCATAGTTATATATAGATCCTATACAACGTATCCTCTCCAGACATAACTAGAAACATAGTCTGTGGTTCTGAAAAGAGAGTCATTTGTAGTGACTTATCCAGATTGCCATTTTGGTATATGCCACATTTTTTTTTCAGACTTAGCTATTTTAAACCATGTCATTAGGACAGTGTTCAATCATTTTTTAATACATTTTCAATGAATGTCAGTGACTCATTGAATGTCAGAGCATTTTTTAACTGCTGAGTGAATAGAGGTTATGTTTTCTGATATCTCATAGTGTAAATAAAATGTGAACTATATCTGCTAAGTAAGATTTAATGTTTGTGTGGCACTTTAGATAAATTTGTAAATTTAGTATAAATGTTAATTGGCAAATAGAAGTCAAATAAAGTTTCTCATATTACTACTGATTTAATGATAAATTTTTTTCTTTACAAAGGTCTGTGTTAGAATCAACCTCATTACTATATATATTCTCAGGATAATGATCTGAGTTGCATTTTATTTAGGTTGGCTTATTTTGTGAGAGAATTCAGACATAGACACACACACACACATACACACACACCACACACACACACACACAAAATATATATTAATTTTAATTTTTGTGTATTTGTGAGGTTCTTCAAAGAAATAGCACAATAAAATATATTCGTAAAACTAAATTATATGTAGAGACCTCTACTTAAAATTAATAAAGTGGAAAACCTTTGTATAAATAAACTATAGTTGATAGGGAGATAGATATATGATAGGTGTTAGAAAGGAAGGAAGAAAGAAAGAATAAATAAAAAAAGAAGGAAAGAAAAAGGATGAGAAAAAAGAGAAAAGTTGAAAGATTAAATTGCTTAATTTGGTTCAAATGAAGTATAGAAAGAATATACTCAGTGTCAGTTATTTATAAAAGGTAATAATCTCTAGTAATAACTTAATAAAAACATTCAAATTGACATAAACCACTATTTGACTAATCTGCTGGAACCATGGATTAGCCAAATTGCTGTAGAATTGCCATTAAAACTCTAAATATTCTTTTTTATCAGATAAAGTACTTTGAAAGACATTTCTCAGATTCTATATGTGTTAAAAATTAACTGAGACAGAAAAGATCACGGCAATATTTAAAAGTCACACTAAGGTTTTTTTGTTTTCATAAAATAATATAATTTTTATGAATAAGGTCATATTTTTTATCCATGTATATCGTTGTTCAAGCTCCCTTCCCACTCCCACCTATTCCAGGCACTCTCTATTCTCCACATCTCTTTATCTCCTTCCCAGCAAGGGCAGGAGGTCCCAAGGTCTCAATATGGCTTAGTTCAGCATCCACTCCAGGCAGATAGATTCCTCACTCCATCATCAAGACTGAGTCAGGTGTTTCTCTGGAGGGAGAGGGATCCAAGGTGCCTGTCCAAGTTGTTTCAGATCCCAAGCTGTTCAGTGGTTGTAGTTTGCAGCTTGGACATGCTTTGCTTTTGCTTTTTTGTTCAGATTCCACTAATGAGTGAGTACATCCCCTGCTTATTTTTCTGGGTTTGTTATATGTCGCTAAGGAGAATATTGATCAAATCCATCTATTTGCCTGCAAATTTTAAGATATCATTTTTTTCTTACTACTGAGTAGTATTCCATTATGTAGATGTATCAGTTTGTTAATCTATTCTACAGTTGAGGGGCATCTATGTTGTTTCCAGGTTCTTGCTATTACAAATAATGCTGCTATGCACATGGTTGAGCTAATGTTTTGGAGTGTGAATATGCATATATAGAGTATATGCCCCGAAGTGGTATAGCTGTCTTCTTGGGGAGATTGATTTCCAGTTTTCTGAGAAACTACCATACTGCATTCCAAAGTGGCTTAACAAGTTTACACTCCCACTAACAAAGGAGAAGTGTTCCCCTTACTCCTCAACCTCTCCAGCATAGGCTGTCATCTGTGTCTTTTATCTTAGCCAATCTGAGAGGTGTAAGGTGTTATCTCAAAATTGTCTTGTTTTTCATTTCTCTGATGTCTAAAGATGTTGAGCACTTTTTTCAAGTGCCTTTCAGCCATTGTAATTCTTCTGCTGAGAATTCCCTTTTCAGTTCTCAACCCCATTTTTTTATTGGGTTATTCAAGGTTTTAGGCTCTGCTTTTGTGAGTTCACTATATATTTTCGAGATGAGTATCTATCACTTGTAGGGTTGGTGAAAATCTGTTCCCATTCTGTATGCTGTCGTTTTTCCCTATTGACTATGTCCTTGGCTTTACAAAAGGTTCTCAGTTTCAGGGGGTCCCATTTATTGATTGGTGTTCATAGTGTCTGTGCCACAGGAGGTATATTTAGGAAGTGGTCACATGTGCCAATTTGTTGGAGGGTATTTTACACTTTTTTTTCTATCAAGTTCAGAGTGGCTGGTTTTATGTTGAGGTGTTTGATCCACATGGATTTAAGTTTTGTGCAGGGTGACAGGCTTGGATCTCTTTGCACTTTTCTTCACACTACGATCCAGCTATGCCAACACCATTTGTTAAAGATACTATGATTTTTTACATAACCTAACCCTAACCCTTACCCTAACCCAAATTAAATATTTTGGGCCTCTTTGTTGAAGATCAGGTGTTCATAGGTTTTAGGGGTAAGGCCTGGATCCTCAATTTGATTTCATTGATCCACAAATCTACTTTTATGCCTACTGGCTGTTTTTATTACTGTAACTTTATAGTATAAATTGAAATCTGTGATAGTGATGCCTCCTAAGGTTCTTTTATTAGGTAAAATTGTTTAGGCAGTACTGGTATTCTGGTAATTCTAAATAAAGTTCAGTATTGTACTTTTAAGGTCCATAAAATATTGTGTTGGGATTTGGAATTAGAAGTGCATTGAATCTGTAGATTGCTTTTAGTAGGATTGCCATTTTAACTATGTTGATCTACCTATCCAGGAACATGAGAGATCTTCCCATTTTGTGATATCCTCTTCAAGTTCTTTCTTCAGTGATTTAAAATTTTTGTCAAATAGATCTGTTACTTCTTTGGTTATAGTTACTCCAAAGTATTTAATGCTATTTGTATCCCCTTAATCTTCTATCGTTCTCTTATTGCTTTAGCTAAAACATGGAAAACTAGATTGAGTCGATAAGGGGAGAGATGACATCCTTGTCTAGTTCCTGATTTTAGTGGGAACGCTTTCAGTTTTTTTCCATTAAGTTTGATGTTGGCTGTTGGCTTCTGGTAAATTGCTTTATTATATTGAGATATTTCCCCTGTATTCCTGATCATTCCAGGGCTTTTATCATAAAGAAGTGTTAGATTTTTTCAAAGCCTTGTTCAGTATCTAAGGATATGATCATGTGGTTTCTTTCCTTCACTTTGTTTATTTGATGGATGACATTTATAGTTTTTCATATGTTAAACCATTCTTAGATTTCTGGGATGAACCCTACTTGATCATGTTGGATGGTATTTTTTTTATATATATTGTTGTATACAGTTTGCCAAAATGTTGTTGAGAATTTTAGCATCAATATTATGAGGGAAATTGGTCTGTAATTCTCCTTTATTGCATTTTCAGTGGCTTGGGTTTAGGGTAATTGTGGATTCATAAAAGGAATTTGGCAATATTCCTTCAGTTTCTACTGTGTGAAAAAGTTTGAGGAGTAATGGGTGTAATTCTTCTTTGACTGTCTGGTAGAATTATGGACCTGGGCATAAATATTCAGAATTGAAATCTCCTCTTGACCAATTTGTCTTGTGATAAATAAGTAATCATCTTGGTCCCTTTTAATTGCTTTTAGCTTAAAATCTACTTTGTTAGATATTAGGATGACAATTCCAGCTTGTTTCTTAGGGACATTTGATGGGAAAATCATTTTCTAACGCTTTATTCTAAGCCTGTGTCTGTCTTTGTGGTTGAGGTGTGTTTCTTGTATGCAGTAGGATGGCTTCTGTTTTTGTATCCATCTTGTTACTGTGCATCTTTTTATAGGTGAATTAAGTCTATTGATACTAAGGGATATTAATGAACACTGATTGATGGTTCCTGCTATTTTTGGTGGTAGCTTGTTTGTATTTCCTTTCTCTGTGATTTTCTTCTGTGGGATTATTGATTGTGGTTTTATGGGTACATTTGGGATCATTAGGTTGGAGTTTTCCCTCTAATGATTTCTGGAGGGCTGGATTTGTAGATAGGTATTATTTCAGTCTGACTTTGTCATGAAATATCTTGTTTACTCCATCTATGATAATTGATAATTTTGCTGGGTACAGTAATCTAGGTTGGCAGCCATCATCTTTTAGTGTCTGTATAAGTTCTTTCCAGGACCTTCTTGCTTTCATTGTTTTCACTGAATAGTCAGGTGTTATTCTGATGGGTCTGCCTTTATAGGTAAGTTGACCCTTTTCCTTTGCAGCTCTTAAATTTTTTTCTTTGTTCTGTATGTTTTGTGGCTTGATTATTATGTGGTGAGCAGACTTTTGGGGGGGTCCTATCTATTTGGTGTTCTGTAAGCTTCTTGTACATTTATAGGCATTTCCTTCTTTAAGTTGAAAACATTTTCTTCTATGATTTTATTGAATATGTTATCTGTGCCATTGAGTGGGTATTCTTATTCTTCTTTTCCTATTATTCTCATATTAAGTCTTTTCTTTTAAAAAAAACCATTTTATTACAATACAACCTATTACTATGTACAATATTGAATATAAACAAAATGTAATGGTCTCCCTACTATACACATATTTTGCTATCAATAATAACTGAGGTTAATGGTTCTACATAACATTCAATTGGAATCTGGGTATAATCAATGCTTTTTGCATTCAGTACATTTGTCAAGGTTTCCAAGAGTCAACGAACTTATATAATGGAAAATATTTAGCATTGTCTCCCCATTTTTTGTGGATTCCATTTACATTCCTTTTCATATGTATATATTTTAAGATGTATATACAATAGTAAATTTCCATATATACCCTCAAGTGTTGTCATTCTTCATGTTCCCTTTCTTTCCAACCTTTTCATCTGCCTCAATATTTAAACTTGCAGATATACTCTCCTCTCCTTCTATGAATATATACTTTATTTCCTCTTCCTTTTATGACCCCCTCTTCCCAACTTGCCTCTTACTCTATACCTAAACTCCACTATATTGATGGTAGAGTGTCTAAGAAATTTACAATGTAATAATACATATTACAAAATTTCACTTAGCTAGATTTATTTTTCTAATTTAATCTTGGATATTAACATTTTTATTCTATTTTTATTTTGTATTTATCAAGAAAAATGGTAAATTGAATTTAAAATGCTGATAAATTAACAATAACTATAAAGAAAATAGAAATCATAAGCATGACTTATCAAGGGTGATAATGCAAATAATTTGCTACACATAAAATTACTTTGTGTTCACCTTTCCCTGTGGATTTTTTTTTCCTACCGCAGTATATCCCCATTCAAGGTCCCTTCCCCCTCCCGCCACATCAGGTCACCATTTCTTTCTCCACAACTCCCCAATGCCTCCCTGGGCAGGCAGCAGACAGTTCTATGTTACCACTGATCCAATAAAGTTTAGTTCAGTCTGCATTCCTGGCAAATCCAGTTTAGTTCCCCCTCCCTCAAGAGTGAGTCAGGTGTTCCTCTAGGGGGAGTGGGATCCAAAGAGTCAGTCCAGGGTGTTTCTGATCCCAAGCTGTTTAGTGGTTGTGGTTTACAGCTTTGGCATGCTTGGCTTTTTTTTTGTTGTTTTTGTTAGTTTGTTTAGAGACCACTAATGAGTGAGTACATCCCCTGCTTATCTTTCTGGGTTAGTGATACCTCGCTCAGGAGGATATTCTCCAAATCCATCCATTTGTCTGCAAATTTTAGGATATCATTTTTTCTTACTGCTGAGTAGTACACCAATGTGTAGATGTACCATAGTTTGTTAATCCAATCTTTAGTTGAGGGACATCTAGTTTGTTTCCAGGTTCTTGCTATTACAAATAATGCTGATATGAACATAGTTGAGCTAATACCTTTGGAGTGTGACTGTGCATCTTTAGGTTATACACACAGAAGTGGTATTGCTGGGTCCTTGGGGAGATTGAATCTCAATTTTCTGAGAAACTGACATATTGCATTCCAAAGTGGCTGAACAAGCTGACACTCCCACCAACAATGGAGTAGTGTTCCCCTTGATTCACATCCTCTCCAACATAGGCTGTCATCTGTGCCTTTTATCTTAGCCAATCTAACAGGTGTTAGGTGGTATCTCAAATTTGTTTTGTTTTGCATTTCCCTGATGGCTAAAGATGATGAGCTTTTTTTTCAGGTGCCTTTCAGCCATTCGTAATTCCTCTGCTGATAATTCCCTTTTTAAATCTGTACCCCATTTTTTGATTGGGTTATTCAAGGTTTTGGGCTCTAGACTCTTGAGCTCTTCATATAACTTAGAGATCAGTCTTCTATCACTTGTAGGGTTGGTGAAAATCTTATCCCATTTTGTAGTCTGTCGTTTTGTCTATTGACAGTGTCCTTGGCTTTACAGAAGCTTCTTTGCTTCAGGAGATCCCACTTATTGATTGATGGTCTTAGTGTCTATGCTACTAGTGTTACATTTAGCAAGTGGTCGCCTTTGCCAGTTCGTAGAAGTGTATTCCCACTCTGTTTTCTATCAAGTTCAAAGTGGCTGGTTTTATGTTGAGGTCTTTGATCCACTGGGATTTAAGTTTTGTGCAGGGTGACAGGCTCGGATCTATTTGAATTTTTCTACACACTTCCATCTAGCTATGCCAAAACCATTTGTCAAATATACTATCTTTTTTGCATTGAATGTTTTGGGCCACTTTGTCAAAGATCCAGGTGTTCATAGGTTTTTGGGTTAATGTCTGAATCCTCAATTCTATTCCATTGATCCACAAGTCTGTTTTTATGCCAGTACCAGGCTGTTTTAATTACTGTAGCTCTATAGTATAACTTGAAGTCAGAGATGGTGATACCTCCTGAGGTTATTTTGTTGAGTAAAATTGTTTTGGCAATCCTGGCTTTCCTGTTATTCCAAATGAGTATTGTTCGTTCAAGGTCCAAGAAATATTGTGTTGGGATTTTGATGGGCAGTGTATTGAATCTGTAGATTGCCTTGGTAGAGTTGCCATTTTTATTATGTTGATCCTACCTATCCAGGAACATGGGAGAGCTTTTCATTTTCTTTTATCCTCTTCAATTTCTTTTTTCAGTGATTTAAATTTTTTTGTCAAATAAGCCTGTTACTTCTTTGGTTATAGTTACTCCAAGGTATTTAATACTATTTGCAGCTGTTATGAAGGGTAATGTTTCCCTTATTTCCTTTTCAGCTCTTCTATGTTTAGTGTATAGAAGGGCTACTGATTTCATTGAGTTAATTTTGTATCCTGCTACATTGCTGAAGGTGTTTATCAGCTGTAGAAGTTCCTTGGAAAAATTTTGTGGGTCATTTATGTATATAATCATATCATCAGCAAATTGAGATAGTTTCACCTCTTCATTTCCAATTTGTATCCCCTTAATCTTTTTTGTTCCCTTTTGCATTAGCTAAAATTTCGAGAACTATATTGAATAGATAAGGGGAGAGAGGACATCCTTGTCTAGTTCCTGATTTTAGTGGGATTGCTTTGAGTTTTTCTCCATTAAGTTTGATACTGGCTGTAGGCTTTTGTAAATCACCTTTATTATATTTAGGTATTCTCCCTTTATTCCTGATCTCTCCAGGGCTTTAATCATAAAGGTCTGTTGGATTTTATCTAAGGCTTTTTCAGCATCTAAGGATATGTTCATGTATTTTTGTTCCTTTAGTTTGTTTATATGATGGATAACATTTACAGTTTTTTGTATGTTAAATCAACCCTGCATTTCTGGGATGAAGCCTACTTGGTCCTGGTGGATGATATCTTTTACACATTGTTGTATACGGTTTGCCAAAATTTTGTTGAGAATTTTCGCATCAATATTCATGAGGGGAATTGGTCTGTAATTCTCCTTCTTTGTTGTGTCTTTGAGTGGCTTAGGTATTAGAGTAATTGTGGCCTCATAAAAGGAATTTGGCAATATTCCTTAAGTTTCTACTGTGTGAAATAGTTTGAGGAGTAATGGTAGTAATTGTTCTTTGAATGTCTGGTAGAATTCAGCAATGAAACCATCTGGAAAAAAAAAAGAGAGAGAGAAAGAGAGAGAGAAAGAAAAGAGAACAGATAAGAGATCATTATACTTGCAAACAACTATTAACCAAAAGAAAAATAAAAAATAAATTGACATGATACAAATGTTTGTATATTGATACAAATAAAAAATCAATCTATATGTTTAATTTAGATAATATATATTGATACAAAGTTAAATATATAATTGCCCTATTTTACATGTGTCTACCTCTGTCTAAAATATTTTACACATTGATGTATATTAAATACATTGTCATTTCCATAATACAATTTCTACCTCTAATTATTTGTAATAGTCATAACATTTATTATATTATACACACAAGTTGTTTTATATAAATCTGTTTAAATGTATTTTTATATATAATAATATATAGTTAAGATATTTTTGTCATTTAATAAAAAATATATTTTAGTCAATTTTCCTAAGATTGTTATACTTAAAATTATTTTAAAAAGCTATACACCCATTTTAAAATGCCTATTTTTACAATGTTAGCCTCACTTTCTTAGTTGATTAAGACTGCAAATTATGGTTACTCAAATTTATCACCTAAAAGTCAAAATACTCAAGTTTTTTAAAAACATGTTAAAATACATCCAATAAATAGGTGTCTTCAACCACTTCATAGACCAAAAAAATATGACATTCAAAATTTTGTTATCTCAAATTTAGCCTTGAGAAACATAACAACTCGTGACATCACCATTCCTTTCTCAAAGTAGTGTTAAACATCACAAACATCTTACAAAGAGATTGTCTTGTTTAATAAATAATGGCCAGAGAGACAAAAAAACTACACTTGTACCTACTGCTGTCAGCATACTCACTGTCCAAAATAAACCTACAAAATAAAAAATAGAGACTGCCAAAGCCTGCCTAGACAAAATAAAACAGTCCTACCAAAAAATACCCTGCTTCTATAAAAACTTGTCAAATATCCTAGGCCAATAGTCACAAAAATAAATGCTCCCACTATACAAAAAAATAATAAATGACTATCCAAATAGTTAACTGACGTTGTCTTCTCCTAAATTCTAAAAGTTACTTCATGCTTCCAACTTTAAATATATATTTTCCTTCTCAGGTCTTGACAGTGTTAAAGATTAAATAGTTAAGTTTATTATTACTTCACATTTCAACAAAGACACTCAAATATTAAAACTCTATTGTTTAAAATAAACAACCTTAAAACAATCCCTATACATTTTCTCATATCAACATTTTAAATATTAAATTATACTTTATAGTTATTATTTATTAACAATAGTTTAACCTCACTTATATTAATACCTTTCTCTTTCCCAGACACTGTCTTATAATAATCCCTATAATATATAGTTTTATACCTAGTTTAAAACATTCCTATTTAGACAAAACGGGGAGATGTAGCGGGAAATCAGGAACTATATATGTGAATGATCACATCATAGGACTGGAGACGAGCGGGGCATGGTTAACTAAAAAGAATTCCAAAAGTAGACCTTTGAGGGAGAAGACCAAGACAAGAAGTCGTCATTCTCTCGTGAGAGTTCCCCGACCTGGTGCGCAGTTCGGCCCAGCTGCACGGGAGTTCAGATGTAGGGCGTAGAGATAAAAAATCTTCCTTAAAAAGGCTCTGACAAGCTACAACCTCATCCTGTCATCTTCTCTTAAAACTGGCTCTGTTTTATAAACAGTTTTCACAAAATAAACCCCATTTAAAACATATCTCAAAGCGAGTTTTTACCACGATAGATATGTTCATGTATTTTTATTCCTTTAGTTTGTTTATATGATGGATAACATTTACAGTTTTTTGTATGTTAAATCAACCCTGCATTTCTGGGATGAAGCCTACTTGGTCCTGGTGGATGATATCTTTTACACATTGTTGTATACGGTTTGCCAAAATTTTGTTGAGAATTTTCGCATCAATATTCATGAGGGGAATTGGTCTGTAATTCTTCTTTGTTGTGTCTTTGAGTGGCTTAGGTATTAGAGTAATTGTGGCCTCATAAAAGGAATTTGGTAATATTCCTTAAGTTTCTACTGTGTGAAATAGTTTGAGAAGTAATGGTAGTAATTGTTCTTTGAATGTCTGGTAGAATTTAGCAATGAAACCATCTGAACCAGGGTTTTATTTTTGGGGAGATTTTTAATGACAGTCAATTTCTTTAAGCGTTATAGGCCTGTTTAGGTAATTAATCTGATATTCCTTTAATTTTGGCAGGTGGTACCTGTCCAGAAAGCTGTCCATTTCTTCTAGGTTTTCCATTTTTTGTGGAATACAGATTTTCAAAATATGATCTGATAATTCTCTGTATTTCCTGGGGGTCTGTTGTTATGCCCCCCTTTTCATTTCTGATTTTTTTGATTTGAACACTCTCTCTCTGTTTTTTGATTAGTTTGGATAAGGGATTATCTATCTTCTTAACTTTCTGAAAGACCCAACTCTTAAATTCATTGATTCTTTCTTTGTATTGTTCTTTTTGTTGAATTTGTATTGATTTCAGCTCTATGTTTGATATATCCTGCCGCATACTCCTTCTAGGTGAGTTTGCTTCTAATTGTTTTAAGGCTTTCAGCTGAACTGTTAGGTATCTAGTGGGGGATTTCTGTAGGTTTTTAATATAGGCATCTAGTGGTATGAATTTTCTTCTAAATACTGCTTTCCTTGTGTCCCACAAGTTTGGATATGTTGTGAATTCATTTTCATTAAATTCTAGGAAGACTTTGATTTCTTTCTTAATTTCCTCCTTTACCCAGAGATGGTTCAGCTGACTAATATTTAGTTTCCATGAGTTGGTAGGCTTTTTTTTTGGGGTTTGATGTTGTTGAACTCTAACTTTAGGCCCTGGTGGTCCGATATGTTACAAGGGATTATTCCCATTTTTTTGTATCTGCTGATATTTGCTTTATGACCAATTATGTGGTCAATTTTGGAGAAAGTTCCATGAGGAGCTGAGAAATATGTATATTCTTTTGCGTTTGGTTGGAAGCTTCTGTAGATATCTATTGAATCCAATTGCATCATAACCCTCTTTTGGACTCCTTATTTCTTTGTTGAGTCTCTGTCTGATTAATCTATCCAGGGTTGAAAGTGGGGTATTGAAGTCTCCCACTATTAGGGTATAAGAATTGATGTGAGATTCGAGCTCTGGCAGTGTTTCTTTTACATAAGTAGGTGCCCTTATATTAGGGATGTAAATATTCAAGATTGAAAATTCATCTTGACCAATTTTTCCTGTGATGAGTAAGTAGTGACCATCTTGGTCCCTTTTTATTGCTTTTAGCTTCAAGTCTACTTTGTTAGATATTAGGATTGCAACCCCCTCTTGTTTCTTAGGACCATTTGACTGGAAAATCTTTTCCCAACCCTTTATTCTAAGCCTGTGTCTGTCCTTGCAGTTGAGGTGTGTTTCTTGAAGGCAATAGAAGGATAGCTTCTGTTGTTGTATACATCTTATTAGTGTGTGATGTTTTATAGGCAAGTTGAGTCTATTGATATTAAGGAAAATTAGTGATCATTGATTGATATTTCCAGCCATTTTTGGTGGTAACTTCTTTATATTTCCTTTCTCTGTTGTATTGTTCTGTGGAATCATTGATTGTTTGTGATTTTGTGGGTGTATCTGGGGTCCGTAGGTTGGAGTTTTCCCTCTAATACTCTCTGTAGTACTGGTTTGGTAGATAGATATTGTTTCAGTCTGACTTTGTCCTGAAATACCTTGTTTACTCCATCAATGGTGATTGATAATTTTGCATGGTATAGTATTCTAGTTTGGCAGCCATGCTCTTTTAGCATCTATATAACTTCTGACCAAGCCCTTCAACTTTCATCGTTTCCATTGAATAGTCAGGCGTTATTCTGATGGGTCTGCCTTTTTATGTGAGTTGGCCCTTTTCTTTTTGCAGCTCTTAAAATTTTTTCTTTGTTCTGTATGTTTTGTGTCTTGATTATAATGTGACGTGCTGACTTTTTTTGGGGATCATATCTATTTGGTGTTCTGTAAGCTTCTTGTATCTTTATAGGCATTTCCTTCTTCAGGTTAGGAAAGTTTTCTTGTATGATTTTATTGAAAACTTTATCTGTGTCTTTGAACTGGTATTCTTCTCCTTCTTCTATTCTTATTTTTCTCAAATTAAGTCTTTTCATGGTGTCCCAAATTTCTTGAACAATTTGAGTTTCGGCTTTTAGTTTTACTATTTTCTTTCACTGATATATCTATTTGAGCTACTGAGTCTTCCACTTCAGAGATTCTATCTTCCATCTCTTGAACTCTGTTTTTTATGCTTTTATCTGTGGTTCTAGCCTTTTTCTCCAGATTTTCTGTTTCCATTTTTGCCTCATTTTGTGCCTTTTTTATTGCTTCTATTTCAGCTTTTATTTCCTGGCATGTTTCTTTCATAGATTTGTTCATCTCTTCCAATTTTTTGTTTGTATTTTCTTCTATTTCTTTAAGGCTATTTTTCATATAATCTTTGAGATCTTCGTTGGTAATCAAAAAGGAATTTTTGGTGATGCTCCTTCCTTTTCCTCTTCATTGCTGCTCAGTTCAGGTCTTGTATTTGTAGGATCGATACTTTCTTCTGGAGTTAGCTTGTTGTTCTTTATATTATTATGTATGTTTTTGCACTGGCATTTGCCCATAGCTTTAGTGGTTCATGATTAGGTGGCTCCTGGTCAGTTGTGCCACTCAGCCTTGTGTGCCTCCTGTGACATCTGAGGAAAAGTTCTGCTCAATCACTACTTCTGCACTCTGCGGGGGACTGAATTTCAAGTCTTCAATCTTTCTCTGTTTGACCAATTAGAGGCAGGGTGGCGGCTGTGCAAACTCCCTCAGCAGCTGCTGGCTGGGCCGTGATAGGCAGAAATTATTATCTCTGCCTACTCCAGAGTGCTCTGGGACAGTCTCTGCAGACAGCATCTGGTCCTGGAACTGGAACCAATGGCAGCTCAAGTCTCCTCCCCCTGGCAGGGATACATGTGGTGGGGCCTGCTGAGCCCTCCTCACCTCTGGGCAGGGTCTGAGTCTGTTCTACAGGGTCGCCAGTCCTTATCTTATTGCTCAGTTGGAGGTGGGTAGCCTTGCAAATTTCCTCAGCAGCAGCTTGGGGGATCTTGACAGGCTGAGTTTATCTCTGCCTGCTCCAGAGTGCTCTGGGACACACTGTGCAGACAGCACCCTGTCCTGAAACCCATATTAGGTCTTTTCATGGTGTCTCAAATTTCCTGAATATTTTGTGTTATGACTTTTTTGGTTTTAGTATTTTCTTTGACTGATATATCTATTTCAGCTACAGAGTCTTCCACTCCAGAAATTCTCTCTTCTATTTCTTGAATTCTGTTGGTTATGCTTGTATCTGTAGTTCTAGCCCTTTGCTTCAATTTTTCTATTTCCATTGTTTCCTCATTATGTGCCTTTTTTATTGCTTCTATTTCAGTTTTTAGCTTCTGGAATGATTTTTCATTTTTTGGTTTACCTTTTCTTGATTTTCTTTCAAGAACTTATTCATCTCTTCCAATTTTTTGTTTGTATTTTCTTCTATTTCTTTGAGGTAATTTTTTATATCTTCTTTGATGGCTTCAATAATTTTCATAAAGGTGTTTTTGGAGTTATTTCCTTCTGTGTCCTCTTCATTTCTTGGTTCAGGTCTTGTAATTAGTTGTACAACCACCAGTTTTTTTCTTGTGTTGCCTTGTTGTTCTTTATATTGTTATTAAATAAAAGTTTATTTATTTATTTATTTATATATTTATTTAATTATTTGCCTTGGTGTTTGCCTGGAACTGGAACTACAGACAGTTGTTAGCTGCCATGTGGGTGCTGGGAATTGAACCAGGGTCCTCTGGAAGAACAGACGGTGCTCTTAACCACTGAGCCATCTCTCCAGCCCTGCTCTTTATATTGTTATATGCATTTTTGCACTGGCATCTGCCCATGACTTTAGTTGTCCACGATTAGGCAGCCCCTAGTCAGTTGTGGCAAGAGGATTGTGTGTCTTCTATCTCCTCTCAGCAAGTGGTCTGTTATACTCTGGACAGAGGTCTTTTCTTTGAGCAGCATTTCAACTTCTTTCCTCTTCCTTGTCTTCTCTCATCTGAATTGTCTCTCTGACAGCTCTGCCTGGTGTCTGTGTCTGGTATCTCGGCCAAATTTTCTTAGTCTCATGATAGAAGTTGAGTTATTGTATAATTGGGATGTGTGTCCAATCATTTTTAGAGATAAAAACTAAAGCAAACTCTATACAGATCTGAATACTTCTGATATATAAGTATTGTTATGGAAAGAAAGTCAGTGCATCTACAAAAACATTTTCTAAGTGTGCTTCTGAATTCCTGAATTCTTTTTTCTTTCAGCAAATAGAAAATACCTTTATGATATACCAATAATTAGGTTCCTCCTGTGCCATTTTTTTTATATAGACTCAGATCCATTTTCTGCAGTTATACCTTTCTGATTAATTGCTATGTAACTAAAGAGACACATTTGTGGAAGATTAAATTATAACGAAATGTGTCAGAGTAATTCTAACCAAAAAGTATATGTTTTCGCTAGAGAGATGGTTCAGTGGTTAAGACCACTGGATAATCTTGGACAACATCTAGTTTTTGTTTTCATAATTCACTAGATGGTTCAAAACCACCTATAACTCCAGTTGTAAGGTATCTTCTTTTTTTTTTTTTTTTAATTATCTGGTCTCTGTGACCACCAAGCATGCATGCTATTCATAGTACATACATATATGCTGGTGTCTTATTCAGGGTTTTTATGGCTGTCAAGGGACCACATGATCATGGAAACTCCAGATTGCAGTTCCAGAGGTTTAATTTTTTATGATGCTTCTGAGACATGGTGACATTTAGACAGGCATTGTGCTAAAGAAGGAGCTAAGAATTCTAGATCTTTATCTGCAAGCAACAGAAAGTGAACTAACACTGGATGTGGTTTGAGCATATTTAAGACATCAAAGGCCACTTCCACAATGACATACTTCATCCAACTAGGCCATACTTACTGCAAATAGCCATATTTCCTAATAGTGCCACTCTTTATGGGCAAAGCATTCAAACATATGACTCTTTGGGGGGACACACTTATTCAAAAAAATCATAACAGGTAAATACACATTCGTATAAAATAAAATACACAAATCTTTAAGAAAAATAAAAGTATCTGATTGTTCCATGCCAAACTTCTAAAATAAAATTTAAAAATTTGTGTTTGTTTATTTTCCAACAAACAGCAAGAAAAATTCAACCACAGAACTGAACTTGATCATTTGATCTATTTCTGAAAGTAATTGATTACATGTTAATCCTAGAGTAATCTTGAATCTGAGCAATGCAAAGTTACCGATATTACCATAGTTTTTCAGTTTAGGACTGTATTTAAAAATTCTGTTTCACTGTGGTGGCATTATCTCCAAAAGAGGTTTAAAAATTCTTCCTGGTCCCTATATTGTTCATCAGGTTATTCCTTTGCAAAATGTTATATTGGCAGGAGTCCGTTACTTTTCTTATTTTCTTCCAAGTCTATTTTTATATTAAGAGCACAAACTAATAAATACTGATTACATTAATTATCTGAATTCAAAACATAGCTTACCCTGCAGTATTTAGATTTCAATAGATGGCACAAAGACCTTGAAACTTACATGCTAGAATTGATTTATTCCCCTTATACAAAAAAATATATTGAGTCTATTTTTGGGATTCTGTTACATCATACAAATGCCTCCTGATTTAATAAATATTACATCTTATTTTTTATAATGTTTATTGCTTCAATAACTTCATCTAAATCATGTAAGATATTTTAAATTTCAACTTACACTTATGAGTCTAAGTCATACTTCTTGCACTTCCATTCTCTGTTAATCATGAATACTGGCATAGAGATTCAATCTGGAGACATGCTTTGGTTGAAAAAAGAGTTATATACTTAGCTGCTACTATATCAGAAAATTCTCAAAGAATCTATGGCTTCATAGGGATAATTAAAGCATATTTGCTAAGGGAACTGTTGCATTTATAAAGATCATAAATTGGCAGGAATATATTTTCAGTAGCATTCATTAAGAGACCAATGTTATCCTCATGATAGAATTTTCCCAGTGTTTTGAAATGTGCTACATTTTGAAGTGGTTCATTTCATCTCTATGGCCAGAATCTCTCACCTACAAATTCAGCTCCTGACCCCCAACCCACCTGATCATCCAATAACTTCAGGGACTATCTGAGACTGACAGAGGCTTAGCATCTATTGGATCATGAGGAGTAACTAATACACACAACTCACCACAACCTATTGGATCAAGAGCTTTATAAGGATTGAAAGCTCATTCTTCATCAAGAGCTCATATTGTACCAAGATTGGATTCCTGAGACACAGAACAGCCAGCTCTTACTACCTCAAAAACAACTAATTTTGACATAGAATATTCAACCATCAAGTGAACCAAAAACCCAAACTGGACCAAGAGAGGTTGCCTGAGACATAGACTCAGCCAGAAAAGATTGCACCAAACTCAGGTCTCTGAGATTCAGACAAATCTTGCAGTGATCCAAAGAAGCAATGGGTAGATAAAAGTGCAATTATACATATACCAACATAAAGAACAATATGGCACCACCAGAATCTGATAGTACAACATCATAACCTGATCATGACAATACAGAAGAAGCAAAAGAAAACAACCTTAAAAACAACATTATGAAGATAACAGAAGTTTTAAAAAATGATATGAAAACTCCCTTAAAGGAAAAGAAAAAAAGTCAAAAAAATTAGAAAAGATCAACAAATCTCTGAATGAAAATAAAGACTACCAAGAGAAAGCAAATAAGGAGGTAAAGGAAACATTTCAAGATTTAAGATAAAGGGAAGTGGAAAAGAAAGAGTGACTACAAGGAATGGGAAGGGAAAGGGAGCTTGAACAAGTACATGCACATATAAAAAATATGACTTTATTCATAATAAGAAAAGATAAAAAATAAATAAAATAAAGGAGGATGCAGGGAATATTTATTGAATACTAATTAAAAATTTAAAACTAATTTGTAGGTTTCATACCATACTTTTTTCTATAAAACTGTTCATCTCCATAATATCTTTTGTGGAATTATGTTTTTGGACAGAAGTTATCCCTTGAGTAACCTTATAATTATTTTGATTAAATCTGTCTTGTTAAATTTGGCCCATCACTGAATTCTGTCAAGATGTTGGAACATTGCTCTGTCATATTTCTTTCCAAATCCATACATATTTTTGGACTTGCTTTGAATATTCTAGTGTAGTCATTTTTAAAAAGTACAATAAAAGTCTATGCATTTTATCATCATCAAATGGGCAGAGCTACTTTATCAACACTTGGTGGTGGTCAGTTTAGCAATCATTTTTCTGACTGCACAATATTTGTAGAAATTGGAAAGGTCAAGGTATGATAAAATTTCTTTGTTTTTATTTAATATTTAAATCACAAAAATATTAGAATGTTGCATTTAATATTTTATCTACCTATAAAAATTAAAAATAAAACCATATAAATAATGTCATGGATTTAACTCACTAACATTTCATGCTGGTCTTCTTCATAAAAGTTGGTGAAATGACACAATATGTTAAAGTGCTTTCTGTGCAAACATGAAGACTTTATTTGATCACTGCATTCCGTATGGATGCAAGAAAAAACTGACTTCTGAGATTTATCTGTTAACCTTTACATGTGCTCTGTAGAGAATTATTGCCCAGCTTTCAAAGCACTAAAAGCCCTACTTTTGTATAATAAAGGATATTGTATTATTTTATATTTATGTTTATATTTTTTATTTTGTGTGTAGAAAGAATAAAAGTAAGTAGAACTGTTGTACCTAAGGAATCACTACACATCCAGGCTTCCCCTGTCTATCACTGTTTCTGTAAATATTTATGTACACAGACATACTACTATAAACAAAGGAATACTCAGACATTACTGCAATATGCTAATTGCATTTAATACTACAATTGAGAAAAAAATTCTATCACAATGATCAGGAAACTATTATATATTATAAAAATAATTCACATTGTATGCTGTAATAGTTTCTGACCTGAATTTTCCAGGCTTGGACCAGAGGTTCTGATCTACTCTCAGCCCCACTTAGCCTCAAATAGTCACACATAGGCTGATATTATTTTTATACTGATTGACCTATGGCCCAGGCATATTGTTAGCTAGCTCTTAATATTAAACTAATTCATGTTCAGGCATGTGGCACAATACCTTTTCTTAGAACAGTATTTCAGCTTCTTTCCTCTGTGTTGCCTCCTCACATCTCTGTGGTATCTGTCCCTATTCTTCCTGTACTCAGGCTTTTCTTAGCCTGGTCACCCTGCCCAGACTTCCTGTCTGCCTCTGGCCAATAAGCTTTTTATTAAACTAGTAGGTGGGACAAATATTTAAAAATAGCATAATCCCATTACAATTATACATTTATATTTTTAAAATACAATATATTCCATATATGTACATATATACAAAGTAACATCATGTAATTTAATAATCAGTTATCTCACTATTCTGCTTGTCATTTTGTTTTCACTCACTAGGTAGCTCCTATTCTTTTTTTGGCTATAAACTTAGTGTATTTTTATTTTCCTTCTAATAATTTTTGGTATATTAGAGTATATCATTTTAGATTAAAATCCTATGCTGGAAATATTGAGTAGCAAGAGGAACACACCTTCATTGTTGATGGGAGTGTAAGCTTGTTCAGTCATTTTAGAAAGCAGTATGGCGGTTTCTCAGAAAATTGGGAAACCATCTCCCCAAGGATTCAGCAATGCCACTACTGGGTATATACTCTAAATATGCTCTGTGGTGGAATGTTCTCTGTATGCTCTAAATAAAGGAGCTATTTTGGCCCATGTGGAGCACCATAGAAGTGCTTGGAGAATCAAAGGACAGACAGGTAGAAGGAGGATGGAGTTAGCCAGTCTCCATATGACCCCTGAAGAGGAGACATGTAAGAAATCCAGGTGAGCCATGGGCTAGGCCCTGTGGCAGGTTGATTAGAAGAAATGGGTTGAATTAAGATGAAAGAGCTAGCTGGTTATGTGCTTGAGACATGGGCCAAACAGTATGAAGTTAATATAAGTGTGTGATTAATTTCTTTGAGGGACAAAAGTCACCATGGGCAAGGTCCAAACCTCCGGCCCAAACAGGCTGGGAAACGTTCTACAGCAATGCACATTTGCACCCAAAAAACATTAGCTCAACTATGTTCATAGCAGCATTATTCACAATAGCATGAACCTGGAAACAGCCTAGATGCCCCTCAACTGTAGAATGGATTAACAAATTGTGGTACATCTACACAATGGAATACTACTCAGCAGTAAGAAAAATGATATACTAAAAGTTGCAGGTAAATGGATAAATTTGGAGAATATCCTCCTGAGCAAGGTATCACAAACCCAGAAAGATAAATGGGGGTGTACTCACTCATTACACGGAACAGCTTAGAATCTGAAGTACCTTGGACTGGCACCTTGGTGCCCATTCCATCCAGAGCAACACCTGACCCAGTCCTGATATTGGGGCATAGAAAGCAAATCTGCTGGGAGTGGATGCTGAACTAAGCCACATTGGGACCTTGGGACTTAATGCACTTGTTGGGGAGGATATAAAGTGATGTGGAGGAGAGAGTGACTGGAAGGGGCTGGAAGGGAGTTTTAACAAAGTATACATGGATTAAAAAAATATGACTTTATTCATAATAAAATAATAATAATCTGAGACTTCAATGCAAATCTTATAGTAAATACCTCTTGCTCATATTTTTTTGCAATTTTAAATGTTTTGAGTACTTCATACTTGAATACTATAGTTGCATTATTTATTCTTACAGATCCTCTTGTGTCTGCCCATCTTTCTTTCAAATTCATAGCCCCTACTATAATTATTGTTCAATACATGCACACTTGCACACACTTACATACATTCCACTGAATGAATTTAGTGTTGGTTATGTGTACATGTGTCTTTAGAAATTTCAGTTTCGGATTATAGGACCTAACACTATGTTTGGAACTTTTAACTGGAAGAAATTAACTTTCTTATCTCAGCAGGAATTAATTATCTATATTTATTCATTGAAATATGATGATGAATCTTTAAAATTTCCCCATCCCTGTTTGTCCATTGATTGGTATCATTATCTGTATGTCTTATTTTTAGCCAATCACATCTTTGATATGTGTGTAGTATCCCTATCATGTCTAGAAGACACCATCTTGAGCTGGTGTTCTTGTTCTCTGTCTTTTACAATATTTCTGTTCTATGTTACCTGATGTTCTCTGAGTCTAAGGTGGGGGGAATGGCATTCTAGATGTTCCAGTTAGGACAGGAATCATCATGGTCATTTACTTTTTACATTTTTAGCACCAGTGAATCTTAAAAGGCACCTCCATCTGCTCAATAAATGCAGCTTATTTGGTGATGGATGAGTGCTACAGCTATCTGAGTATAAGAAATAATATTGAGAGTACAATTAGGAACTAAGGTGATGTAGGCAGCACTATATTCTCTACTAGGGTCTGTGAGCTCTCCAATCATGGGTAATTTGCTAGATTTACAGTATGAAACATGAGTTCCTACCTCTTAAATGAACTTTAAGTCAAATAGCTCTTATTACCCTAAAGATGTCCTCTGATATATATAAAATTTTTCCAAATTCATATGGAAGCACAAAAGATCAAAAATAACAAAGCCAAACCTGAGCAAAATAAATAATTTTGAATGAATTATCATATCAGACTTTTGTAGCAGTCTTTCTTATTTTAGACCACCACCTACCAGCTCCCAAATCATGAGGCAGTGACTTAGTTTTTTATGATCAACCTAGTTTAAGCATATTTCTGGCTAGCTCTTTTTAACTTACATTAGTCTTTTTTTTTTTTAATAAACCCAATACCTGGGAGCTTTTTACTTTTTCTTTCTTCTGTATGTCTTACTTTCACTGCTCCTTCCGTCTTCTGGCTGGCAGATGGCTGATTTTGGCTCCAGGTATTCTCTCTTCTTTTCTTTTTTTTGTTCCTCTGTTCTGGGGCCTATATTTCTCCTCCTATATGTTCTTTCTGACTAATAGCCCCACCTATTATTTCTCTACCTATGTACTGGCCATTTAGCTCTTTACTACACCAGTCAGATACCATACACAGACAAGTAGACATGAATGTACCATATCTTTGTATAATTTAACACACATTCTTATATAGTTAAACACAGCATAAACAAAAATAACACACTTTTACACAGTTAAAGTAATATTATACAGCATAAAAACTTGTAACATATCTTTATCTGGTTAATATTTTACAACAACTTCAAGTTATGTTACAAAGATATAGTAATAAAAACAGCAAAATTCTAGGAAAAAAATTTGACACATAGATTAATAAGCCAAATATATAATCCAAACATAAACAAAGATATTGACAGACATTTTTAAAATACACATTGGAGGAAATGCATCATCTTCAACAAATGGTACTAGGAATATTGAATATCCAATTGTAGAAGAATAAAATTAGACCTATATTTATTTCCCTGCACAAAAATCACTCAAAATTAATCAAAGAACCTTCAATTGACAAGCATTGATATGTTTAAAAACATCTCTTCCATTTGGACAAATGTGTGTGAAGGAAAAAGAGGTGTATAAAACAGTAAATAGAGTAAAATGAATATTAACAATCTAAATCCACATGTGGATTCAATATTCACGTATAGGAAAACATAAGTAATTGAACAAATAAATAAATATCCACACACAGATCAGAAAACAAGATACATTGGAACTGTGGGAGATAATTAATATATTTTTACTAACCCATATCTTGAACTTGAATATATAACTATACCATTAATATTAATAGTTAGTGTTTTTATTGAAAGTAGAAATTATATTTACTTGGTTTTTAAATGTTATAACAAAACTTTTTTATCACTTGAAGAAGTTTTTAAAATGTATAAAGCATTTTAATATAATGTCTTTGTTAATATGTGTTGTGATATATTTGTATGCTGTGTAAAGATGTATTGCTTCGATTGTATTAATAAAAAGCTGAACAGGCAAGAGCTGGGCAGGGAGGAAAAGTGAGATTTCTCGGTATAAGAAAGAAGAGGAATCTAGACTCATGGATCACAACAACAAAACGCCATGTAGTGAGTCAGACACATAGACTGGGGGAGAGGTATCATCTGAATATTAATGTTAGATAATTACATAGCAAATTTTTGTTCCTATATATACTTTGCTAAACTTTTTGAAGTTAAACTAATTTATTTATATGAAGAATAATCAAGAAGAGTTGGTTGAAACACAATATATAATAATATTAAAAAGTAAAAAAGAATAGATTGTAGACTATAAATTATCATACACAAATGGTTTTTCTCTTATTTTTCTTTGTTTTTTATAGAAGTATAGTTTATCGGGTTCTGGGGCCAGGTGCTGTCTGCAGAGCATGCCCCAGATCTCTGGTGCAGGCAGAGATAAACTCTGCCTGTCACAGTCACCCAAGCTGCTGCTAAGGGAATTCGCACAGCTACCCACTTCCAACTGAATAATCAGATAAGGACTGGGGACCCTGTAGGACAGACTCAGACCCCACCCAGAGGTGAGGAGGAGTCAGCAGGCCCCAGCGCCTGTATCCCTACCAGGAAGTGGAGACTTGAGCTCCCATTGGTTCCAGTTCTGGTTCTGGAACCCGGTTCTGTCTACAGAGCATGTCCCAGAACACCCTGGAACAGGCAGAGATAAACTCTGCCTGTCACAACCCCAATAGCTGCTGCTGAGGGAGTATGCACAGCCGCCACCCCGCCTGTAATTGGTCAATCAGAGAAAGATTGAAGACTTGAAATTCAGTCCCCTGCACAGTGCAAAAGTAGCTTTTTCTCAAAAGTGACAGGAGGCACACAAGCCCGAATGGCACAACTGACCAGGAGCCACCTAATTGTGAATCACTAAAGCCACGGGCAAATGTAAGTGCAAAAAATTAATAATACTATAAAGGACAAC
Organism: Sigmodon hispidus; assembly: GCA_004025045.1. Taxonomy (NCBI): domain Eukaryota; kingdom Metazoa; phylum Chordata; class Mammalia; order Rodentia; family Cricetidae; genus Sigmodon; species Sigmodon hispidus. Next base: position 31,745 of record PVIH01003353.1, on the reverse strand, counting down.
AAGGTAACTCCAGAAGAAAGTGGTGATCCTACAAATACAAGACCTTAACTGAGCAATGAAGAGGAAACAGAAGGAAGCATCAACAAAAATTCTTTTTTGATGATCATCGAAGCTCTCAAAGAAGATATGCAAAATAGCCTTAAAGAAATACAAAAAAATACAAACAAAAAATTGGAAGAGATGAACAAATCTATGAAAGAAACATGCCAGGAACTAAAAGCTGAAATAGAAGCAATAGAAAAGGCACAAAATGAGGCAAAGATGGAAATAGAAAATCTGAAGAAAAAAGCTGGAACCACAGATACAAGCATAACAAACAGAGTTCAAGAGATGGAAGACAGAATTTCTGAAGTGGAAGACTCAGTAGCTCAAATAGATATATCAGTCAAAGGAAACAGTAAAACTAAACAAGCCATGACGCAAAATGTTCAGGAAATCTGGGACACCATGAAAAGAACTAATTTGAGAATAATAGGAATAGAAGAAGGAGAAGAATACCAGCTCAAAGACACAGATAATGTTTTCAATAAAATCATAGAAGAAAACTTCCCTAACCTGAAGAAGGAAATGCCTATAAAGATACAAGAAGTCATATTTCAATGAATAAATAGATATGACCAATACCAAATAGATATGACCCCCCAAAAAAGTCAGTGTGTCACATTATAATCAAGCCACAAAACATACAGAACAAAGAAAAAAATTTAAGAGCTGCAAAAGAAAAGGAGCAACTCACATATAAAGGCAGACCCATCAGAATAATGCCTGACTATTCAATGGAAATGATGAAAGCTAGAATGTGTTGGTCAGAAGTTTTATAGATGCTAAAAGAGCATGGCTGCCAAACTAGAATACTATACCCTGCAAAATTATCAATCACCATTGATGGAGTAAACAAGGTATTTCAGGACAAAGTCAGACTGAAAGAATATCTTTCTACCATCCAGCAATACAGAAAGTATTAGAGGGAAAACTTCAACCTAAGGAACCCAGATACACCCACAAAATCACAAACAATCAATGATTCCACAGAAGAATAATCCAGAGAAAAAAAATATAAAAACGTTACCACCAAAAATGGCTAGAAATATCAATCAATTGTCACTAATTTCCCTTAATATCAATGGACTCAACTTGCCTATAAAATGTCATACACTAACAAGATGGATACAACAACACAAGCCATCCTTCTGTTGACTTCAAGAAACACACCTCAACTGCAATGACAGCCACAGGCTTAGAATAAAGTGTTTGGAAAAGATTTTCCAGTCAAATGGTCCTAAGAAACAAGAGGGGGTTGCAATCCTAATATCAAACAAAGTAGACTTTAAGCTAAAAGCAATAAAAAGGGACCAAGATGGTCACTACTTATTCATCACAGGAAAAATTGGTCAAGATGAATTTTCAATCTTGAATATTTACATCACTAATATAAGGGTACCTACTTATGTAAAAGAAACACTGCCAGAGCTCAAATCTCTCATCAATTCTTACACCATAAAAGTGGGAGACTTCAATACCCCACTTTCAACCCTGGATAGATCAACCAGACAGAGACTGAACAGATAAATAAGGAGTCTAAAACAGGTTATGGTGCAAATGGATTTAATAGATATCTACAGAAGCTTCCACCCAAATGCAGAGGAATATACATATTTCTCAGCTCCACATGGAACATGCTCAAAAGTTGACTACAGAATTGGTCATAAAGCAAATATCAACAGATAAAAAAAATGGAAATAATCCCTTGTAACATATTGGACCACTGGGGACTAAACATAGAGTTCAACAACACCAAAACCCAAAGAAATCCTACCAACCCACGGAAACTAAACATCACTAAGCTGAACGATCTCTGGGTCAAGGAAGAAATTAAGAAAGAAATCAAAGTCTTCCTAGAATTTAATGAAAAGGAAGCTAAAACATATTCAAACTTGTGGGACACAAGGAAAGCAGTCTTAAGAGGAAAATTCATAGCGCTAGATGCCTATATGAAATACCTAGAGAAATCCCACACTAGAGACCTAACAGCTTAGCTGAAAGCCTTAGAACAATTAGAAGCAAACTCACCTAGAAGGAGTAGATGGCAGGAAATAATCAAATTTAGAGCTGAAATCAATATAATTGAAATAAAAAGAACAATACATTGAATCAATGAATCTAAGTGCTAGTTCTTTGATAAAGTTAACAAGATAGATAATCCCTTAGCCAAACTAATCAAAAAACAGAGAAAGAGTGTTCAAATCAACAAAATCAGAAATGAAAAGGGTGACATAAAAACAGATGCCCAGGAAATACAGACAATTATCAGATCATATTTTGAAAATCTGTATTCCACAAAAATGGAAAACGTAGAAGAAATGGACAACTTTCTGGACAGGTACCATCTACCAAAATTAAATGAAGATCAGATTAATTACCTAAACAGGCCTATAACCCTTAGGGAAATTGAAGTTGTCATTAAAAACCTCCCCAAAAGCCCTGGTCCAGATGGTTTCAGTGCCGAATTCTACCAGACATTCAAAGAAGAATTACTACCGTTACTCCTCAAACTATTTCACACAGTAGAAACTTAAGGAATATTGCCAAATTCCTTTTATGAGGCCACAATTACCCTGATACTCAAGCCACTCAAAGACACACCAAAGAAGGAGAATTAGAGACCAATTTCCCTCATGAATATTGATGCGAAAATTCTCAACAAAATTTTGGCAAACCGTATACAACAATGTGTAAAAGATATCATCCACCAGGACCAAGTAGGCTTCATCCCAGAAATGCAGGGCTGGTTTAACATATGAAAAACTGTTTTTATGCCAGTACCAGGCTGTTTTCATTACTGTAGCTCTATAGTATAACTTGAAGTCAGGGATGGTGATACCTCCTGAGGTTCTTTTGTTGAGTAAAATTGTTTTGGCAATCCTGGCTTTCCTGTTATTCCAAATGAAATTGAGTATTGTTCTTTCAAGGTCCAAAAAATATTGTGTTGGGATTTTGATGGGCAGTGCATTGAATCTGTAGATTGCCTTTGGTA
>PVIH01003353.1:0-22436 GCA_004025045.1 Sigmodon hispidus | reverse complement strand
GAAGAAACAAGCAGGGGTTGCAATCCTAATATCTAACAAAGTAGACTTTAAGCTAAAAGCAATAGGAAGGGACCAAGAGGGTCACTACTTATTCATCACAGGAAAAATTGGTCAAGAGGAGATTTCAATCTTAAATATTTATGCTCCTGATATAGGGGCACCTACATATGTAAAAGAAACACTACTAAAACTCATATTGACCTTATTCATAATAGACAGAAACTGATTTGAAGTAGCTTGCATCACCTCTACAATTTTAAAGGGAGCTATCAATATGTGCATGTTACTGCTCTATATCCATCCTCCATTTATACTCCATTTATATTCAGAACATGTGATTTCACCTACAGTGAGCAGATCTTCTGATATCAATTAAGGAGATCAGGAAAATTCTGTACATAAATCATTATGCTCAAGTCCCTGATACTAGATTCTGTCAAGTTTGCATTTGAAGACTAGCTTTGATGCAAATACATATATGGATCAAAATTTACTTAATAGCTAAAGTACTGTAGTTTAACTTAATATTGTAATATCATAATCACATAAATTATTAAGTTTAATAAAGGGAGTTAAGATAAACAACATGATTTTTAGTTTTAATACAAACTATGAAGCATATAATCTCATATGGTGAATTTTATCTTAACTAATTATTTACTCCTATTAATAATTCATACTATTGATCCACTATTGAGAAATAGTTTTTTAAAAAGCTAATGCCAAAATGAATCCTAAGTACAAATCAGAATATAACTCAAGGGTTAAGAGCTGGAACGGAAAAAAAATATGCAGAAAGAAAAGAATTTATATTACCAGTAATGATAATGAGTCAATCCCCAAATGCATTGAAGTAAGGTGGCATTTTAAAAATATCATGTAATGCATAGGAAATATATATGTCTGGGTATATCAAACTTTACTCTGAAACTTTCTTATGATTAGTGATCTCTTACTTTATAAGTAGGCTTAATCTGTACTTCACTTTGAAGCCATGTTTGAATCTATATTATTCTGTCAACCATTCAAGAAAAATCCATCTAAAAATCAGAATTAGCCTGTTTCTCCTCAATGCTTTCCCAGGAACTTTGTTCACAAGTAACATTGACACTTAGGTACAAGGAGTATAGTTTACAACAAACATGGACCCAGAGATGAGGCTCAGATTTCATTAGGCCACCTTTTAGCACCACAGGTCACTCATATCTGTGTGGCCCTAACTGCAGCGTGACCTTCAGATACCCACCTTGCCTCAGGTGATGGAACAGACCCTGGGTATTTGCACAAACTTAAGTAGAGGTACAGACATCAACAAAGAACCTGGATGCTTAGGGTTATGAACCTATATATGGGCACATACTGCAGCCTAGGCCCAGACATCAACATGACTCTGGGTATCATCAGCACAGTACAGCATAACCCTGGCAGCAAGATGGCTCTCAGGCTCCTTCATGGATTCAGATATTTGAGCAGAGCTTGTACATACTTGTGGCCTTTAATGGCAACAGGAGTAATGAATGGCAATTCAAACTCCAGCTGCAGTAGGAATATGGACTGAAATATTGCCTTTGGCAGCAGCTCAGGCCCAGATATCACTTTGGTACCAGGCAGCCAGTAGGCCACCCATATCAGCCTATTCCTCACTACCTTTACTTCTTGAGTTCTGCCTTTTTCCACAGCATATAAAACAATCTGCTTCTCTTTCTCTCTGATTTCTCTATTTTACGTTTTCTCATTCTAATGGCTCCTACCCTTTGGATACCTTCAGCCAGTCCAAAATATGAAGAATGATTAAAACATCTTAATATCTACACAAATAAAAAGAATAGAGTTCATCAATTACAGTTCAGCTTGGACTTTCCAACAAAAACCTTAGAGAAAACATATGTGATGCTCTAGAATGTTAATTTTCAACTTTTACTAACTAGATTTTTTTAAGTAAGATTAAAAATATTCAACTATGTAGAAAATCAGATTTATAGAGAGTTAGAGCAATTTTTTGTAATTTAGCATGATCTTTTCTGTTCTGAATTATGTGAATTCACTATCTATAATGCCCTACTAATTCCTTGAATTATATCTTCTGATGAAGAAAAGACTAAGGTAGAGCACATAAATGGCTATATAATCTATCAATGAAAAGCAAAATGTTAATTCTGATGTATCCAGTTTTTTACAAATAAAAAACAAGACTTAGAAGTATTATTTTGATCTGTTTAGCATTGCAATACAGAGAGAGAGAGAGAGAGAGAGAGAGAGAGAGAGAGAGAGAGAGAGAGAGAGAGAGATTTGAAAATTTGGTTCAAACACTACTCTATTATCAACTAGGTTGATTCTGTATTTTGACTACTATGAACAGTGATGCAATGAAAATGTGAGTTCAAATATTTACTTGACATTTTTGCATAGTGACAGAGTTTTAAGGTTGCAAGTATATGGTGGCTCTGCTCTCAGTTTTGTTATTTCATCTTTTTAATTGAACACCATGTACTTTTTTACACCATGGTTACACTATTTTTTTATTTTATTCTCAGTGAAAAACCATTCTCATATTAGCTCATGTGTCTGATAATAGCTCTTTTTACTGGTGTGACAAATGATGTGCTCTTTTATTTTTTTATTTTTTGATACACCAGTAAATGGAATAACCAGAAAAGCTGTGGAATTGTCATTCTTTCATCCACACTAGATAGCATGAGATGTAGCTTTCACACATCTTCTGCTTTTCAGAAGAGAACAGTTGGGTGTTGTTACATTTATTAGCTTTGATGCCATCCTCCTGCTGTGACTGAAACCTTATTACCATTAAATCTGACAGCTCCCCTATGGTTATTAAGAACAGTCATTCCTAGATATGGTTACATCATGTGACTATGTTGCTTAATGGACTAGGTAGGCCACCTTTCTCCACTCCAGTACATGCTCCAGGACAAGTTTCTTCCCCGGTTGCAAGAAGTTAGAGGCAGGGGTCTTTTGTTGCGTTTGACTTTCCTCTCATCTCCTTGAGAGAACTGCTGTAGACATGGAAACTGCATAAGTTAGCAGATGTTGTACCTCTTGCAAAAGAAATATTACATTAGAAACCAGAAAATATTTTCTAGTAACAAAAGAATGTCTACATCCTATACAGTGATATGCTTCCTTGAACACTGTGTAATAATGCCTGGTTTTCAGTGTGTATGCTGGAAGTTTACCTCAGATTCTCAAGCATGCACAGCATGCAAGCATGGACTTATGTTGTAACTATAGTTTTTCATGTCATTCTCTGACTATGAATTTTTACTTTTTTTCAGGCATAATTAAGTTTTTATTTTCAGTTACTAAAGAGAGTGTACATACCTTCATGAAATTTACAAAATATATATTTAAGATTTTCATGTGTTCTTAACAACCTAATTAATTATACATTGTAATACTTGTTAACATTCTTTCCCTCTCATATTTAAACAACACAATGAAATGGATATTTAAGCTTAATTCCATAAGATAAAAAAATTAATAGTTTTACTCAAAGCACTATTCCAAATAATTTAATTTTTACAGGTAGTTGTGTCTTTGGTAAGTGTGTAGAACTTACAGAAAACGTATTTCTCAAATATTATAATGATCAAATGATTTGCGGATGATCGCATGCTTTATGTAGCAGAACTAATTCCCTTATATATGGAAATGAAATATTAAAATTAAGATTATTTTATGAATTTGTAATACTAATAATAAAAACAAATCCAGGTCAGTGAGAGGACTCATCAGGTAAACTTACAACATGAAAACCTGATAACATTGTTGTATAGATTCTGGTTGTATTAAAAGAAACTCAGAGCCAGATATCAGGGAAGGGCTGAAATATCTAAGAATGGAAATATCACAGTCAAATCTCACTCAGCTATCTTTCAGTTTTCTCAGCCTCCCTCCTTGTCACTTGTACTGCTTAATCTGTCTTCCTACATCTGCCTTAAATACCTTCTTCCCCCAGTTGTATCATATCTAGGTTAAGATTAAAAGTATGACTGCTGGGAATTGAACTCAGGACCTCTGAAAGGACAGTGAGTGATCTTAAACTCTGAGCCATCTCTCCAGCCCATCAGAGAAATGCAAATCAAAACAACTTTGAGATACCACCTTACATCTGTCAGAATGGCTAACATTAAAAACACAGATAACAGCCTATGTTGGAGAGGTTGTAGAGCAAGGGAAGACTCCTCCATTGTTGTTAGGAGTGTAAGCTTGTTCAGCCACTCTGGAATGCAGTATGGCAGTTTCTCAGAAAACTGGGAATCAATTCCCCCAAGGATTCTGCAATACCACTCATAGGCATATACCCTAAAGATGCACATTCGCACCCCAAAAGCATTAGCTCAACTATGTTTATAGCAGCATTATTCATAATAGCAAGAACCTGGAAAAAACCTAGATGCCCCTCAACTGAAGAATGGATTAACAAACTGTGGTACATCTGCACAATGGAGTACTACTTAGCAGTAAGAAAAAATGATACTCTAGGGCTGGAGAGATGGCTCAGCCGGTTAAGAGCACTGACTGTCCTTCCAGAGGACCTGAGTTCAATTCCCAGCAACCACATGGCAGCTAACAACTGTCTGTAATTCCAAGATCTTACACAGTTAAACATGCAGGCAAAACACCAATTCACATAAAATAAAAATAAATATTTAAAAAAATGATACTTTAAAATTTGCAGACAAATGGATGGATATGGAGAATATACTCCTGAGTGAGGTATCACAATCCCAGAAAGATAAGCAGGGCATGTATTCACTCACAAGTGGATTTTTAAAAAAGAAATTAAAAAAGAGATGAAAAAAGATGTCATTGTGTACAAAAGATCCAGGCTGGAACACAGCTAAATAACACAGTGCCTCACTTCTGCATTGATGACCTCTAGTAGGCGTGTGGGTGAGGAAAGACTTGTTTTCTTTAAGGGTCTGGTCACAGCATGTTTGAATATGCTCCAGTAAGTAAATGAGCAGCATGAATGGGTGTTTTTGTAAATGGGGATATCGTAAGAGTGGGTATGAATCTGAGAGGACTAATAACTGAGTTTGATAGGATGCATGATTAAAATCACCAAATAATAAATATATAAATAAAAATAGATTAAAGATGTGGGCTACTACTATTTAATAGTTAGCCTTGAACTCACAGAAACACAAAAATATCTCTGTCTCTGGAGTTATGGGATTAAAAGCATGGCTCCCCTACTGCCTGCCTGGGAGCCTGGAACATTCTGTAAAGCAAGCTGGCCTCAAACTCAGATCTGGTGAGATTAAACACGTAGGATACCACTCCAGGTCTTTCCTTCTACTGGGATTAAAAGTGTGAGTTACTACTCTCTGATCCTCCTGGATTGACTGTGTGTAGATTGCTGATATTTCAGACTGGCCTTATTAAATATATAACATATCACCAAAGAACATGAAAACCTGATTTGAATTCTTGGAACATACATGGTGAAAGAAAGAGAATTAACTCTCAAAATATCCTCTGACATTCACACTCATGCCATAACATACATGGCTATCTGCACACACACACACATATACATACACTTAATGTAGCTAATTTGTAACTGTATAGTAGAAAAATTTTGTCAAGCTATTTCTCAAAGACCCCTGTAAATATACATAAATTTAGAAATAGAATTATTATTTTATAGTATTTTAGACAAAAGACATGAAATAACACATTGAAACATCAATTTTATATCCATAATTAACTGAGTCCAGCAAAAATTAAAATGATAATTTAAATCCTCTGAAATTTACTTCAGCATGTTATAGTTTTATTTTTTTGTTTGTTTTTCAATGCAAAGTTTTATTATGTAACATTGACCATCCTGAAAGTAGTTTCATACATCAATTTGGCCACAACTCGAAGAGATCCACCTAAATGTTCCTGAGTGCCATTTTACACAAAGAACTACAAAGCAACTAAGAAATCTTGAGTGTAGGAGAAACATCTTCTCCACGGAAGAACACCCAAATTGGTTAACAAATTTCAAAAGATCAACCTGAAAACAAAACACTAGTAACATTATACAGAACAACCTGGTTATACAGCCATAAGTGCATGTAAGAATAATAAGAGGAGAAGTCATGAATTTGGAAGAGCACAAAGAGAGGTTCAAGGAGGACTTGGAGGCAGGAAAGCAAAGAAGAAATGGTGTATTTATACTATAATCACAAAATAAAAGAAGACAACTATTCATAGAAATTCAAAGTGAATTCAACCTTTTGGTTTTAAAATGAACCTACATTTCTTTCTTTGAACATTTAAAAATCCCCTTCACTTGTCCTCTACCACAAGAAGGAACAATATAGTAATATGCTAGTTTAAAGTCCCACACATAGAACTTGCTTCCTATGTTCATAACATTTAAATCTATTTTGCAATTTTGATTATTTATTTCAAAATCTTTTTTAGCCATTTTTTATTTCTTTTATTATTATTACTATTATTACTTATATATTTATTATTTGATGATTTTACATCATGCACCACATCAAACTCAGTTATCAGTTCTCTCACATTTATACCCACTCTTATGATATCCCCATTTACAGAAAAACTCATTCATGCTGCTCATTTACTTACTAGAGCATAATTAAACTCCCTGTGGCCACACCTTAAAGAATACAGTCTTTCTGTCCTCACCAACACCTCTGCCAGAGGCCATCAATGCAGAAGTGAGGCATTGTGCCATTTAACTATGTTCTAGCCTTGAGCTCTTGTATATCAAAATCTTTTCAAAGATTTAAGAAAGGAATATTTTAATAAACAGTGTTTGTTCTACAATATTGTATGATTCATTTTGGTTCCTTCTAATTTTTTAAAGTTCATGAAGGCTATTCCATGCCTGAAAGACACTTCAGCCCACATAGTCCTGACCTCATGAGAAACAGAAATTGTATATTTATATGTGAGTGTGGTGTGTGTGTCTGTATATATAGACATTTTATATATAATTTGTCATATGTTTTTGTATCATGTCATATATGTCTATGTATGTTTACACATATCATATATGTATGTATACATATTATAGACATACACACATTTTTGTATGTATACTGTGTGAATATATACTCTCCATACATATTTATATACATATATATTTATATATTCACATACACCAACACACATACATATATATATATATGAATGATTAACATTAGAAGGACTCCTTGATACACAGCTGGAGGAAGAGAAACCATGACTGAGTAATAAATGTCGTGAATTTCCAAGACAACCACTTTCGTCCTCTCCAGAGACTTCAAACAAAGGCATCATGAACTTTTTCTCCTTCTGGTAGGTCCTCTACTGATGGATTCAATCAACAATTTCAAGGCTAGATTAGGACATGTTTACTCAAGAACTGTGAGCTGATCAGTCATCTTGTCTTTTTACAAAACGATGAACCCTAATTTGCTAGTATAAGACTTTTAAAAACTTAAAAACAAATAATAGAAAGTCCTCAGGAAGGCTTGCTGTATCACTGCTTTGATTTGCGGAGTATCATTGCCTCTGTGTAGCTACACTACATGTGAGTTCCATTACCTTTAATAAACATTCTTCTGTAAACTATTCATTTGATGATTTGCTCTACTTCTGTTTGCTGTATTCAACATTTTTTGGTTGCTACTTATCAAACTTTATAGATTTTCCCTACCTTTTAATTCTTTAACTGGCACAAAAAAAGAAACCCAATCAAGACCCCTTAAAATAATATTACATAGTAGTGTACTCTTTAGTATACCTCTCCAGGATCACAATATGTCTGTCTTGATGTTATCTTTCTTGTTTGCACTCTGAGAGTACACACAGATACACACACACACACACACACACACACACCCTACAATTTCGTATTTGTCATATTATTATCTGGGGACTTGTGTGTAACTCAAAAATCTTTTGGTCATGCATAAGCCTTTTAACTTTCAGAATTTAGTAGCTGGTGGGATAAATAACTCAGTACTATAGAAGGTTTCTATCATCTACAATCTTCTTGTCTTATTCCTGTGAAAAGATTAAAAAAAGATGTTTGCAAAATGTATTTAGGTCCCTTAAAAAGAGAAAGTGAATTCTATGTGTTGGGATTTTAAAATCTCTTCTAATTTTTTTTTATTAATGTGGCAAGAGGCTAGTAAAAAGGATTTTAATAAAAATATACACAGAATAAAAAAGAAGGTTCATTTAAAAATAACAAGTAGAAATTTTTTTCTCTTCTATCAGTTTTTAAAATCAGCATCCTCATTGCAAATGAAATTTCAACAATTTTTATTTTAACAAATGAAATTTATTCTAGTAGCAAAACACATGCAGAATTTCCCAGGGAAAAATATAAATTTTCCTAACATTGAAGTAACCAGGTTTTGCATTAAATCTCATAGTCATCTTGCTTAAACTGAATGTAGCAACTCTCTGTCCTGAGGGGAATTTTATTTGCATGTCACTCACAGCTTGATGTCCACAAATGAACACAGTCAAGTACACAACAGGCCACCTGACATTTTCTGGCAGAATTAGAAATGTGAAGTTCAAAGGAAGGAAGAAGTTTTTTCCACTCCAGTTATTTGGTTAAAGTTCACCTCAAGTAATAGAAGATGCCTCATTCAGTTTAATGTATGCAAATTAAGCCCATAGAAGATGATGGAAACTAGAGGCAATACTTCCTTTTATACTGAGACTCAAGCAGCATGAGGCTGGAAGGAAGGCCATAAAATATTGCTAAAGAAGAAGAAAAAGACAAAGAAGAATGTGTCAAAGACTGGCAAATAGAAGGGAGATTAATAATTTGAAATTTAAATTCAGGGAAGAAACAAATTATTTAGATAAGAATAAGAAAATATTTATTTCTTCTACATTAAATTCTGTTTTGGTTTAATTTGGAAAAAGAAATTTACAACCATGTTCTCATTACATTTAAGTCATTTTTGACCATATACCCAAAAGACACTCCATGTTACCACCTTGCTCAACTATTTTCATAGAGGTTTTATTAATAATAGCTAGAAACTAGAAACAGCCTATATGTTCTGCAACTGAGAACAGATAAAGAAAATATGGTATGCTTACATAACAAAATATTACTCAGCTGTACAAAACAATGACATAATACACTTTCAGGCACATGGATGGAACTAAAAATAATTTTCTTAAATGCTGTAACCCAGAATCAGAAAGACAAACATGCTATGAATCCACCTATAAATGGACATCAGCTGTTAAGTACCTGAATATTATGCAATAGTCCACAGACCCAGTAAAGATAAGTAGCAAGGATGTTTCTAAGGTGAATGCATGGATATCCTTAGGAAGGGAAAATAAAATAGATTTGGGGGTTGACTACGGTGGACAGGGATGGAAAGAGGAGTGTTAATTCTCGGAAGGTTGGGATACAGAGACAACTGAAACTGGAGAGCATTTGAGGGGCAGTGTAGAGACAGAGCATTGGAATCTTCATAGAGCATGTGAGGGTGACCTAGGGAGGACTCAGTAATGCAGCGTATGAAGCTGAACCAGTCAACTTTTGTAGCCAGGCTAGGATCCCAGTTGTTGAACTGGGACAACAAAGCAGCAGCAATATCTATGACTCATAACCTTCCCTACATGAAAGATTTAATGGTACAATGTATATTCAGAGATTATACAAGTAGCTAACCAATGATTTGTCTAACTTGAGGCCCAAGCCATGAGATGAAGCCCTTGCCTAACACTATCTAAATACTCAGGAATAAGAAGCTGGAAGGCTCCGAAACCTTTCAAAGAAAAAGAATTAGTTTAGACAGTCAATAAAATGAATCTTAATGATATTCTGCTATTTGCTAAACCCATTGTTGCAGCCTCCTCATATCATCATCACTCAGGCTTCCTTTGGCAGCAGACTGTAGCAAATGCAGAGACTGGTACAAATATTAGAAGAAACTCAGGGAAGCTGCAGAACAGGGGAAGGAAGGATGACTGTAGGATCATGGGGGTTTGAAGATACCACAAGAACACAGCTCACACAATCAACTAAGCAGGGCTCATATGGGCTCACAGAGGTTGAAGTGCCAATCACATAGGCTCCATTGTCTGTGCTAGATCCTCTGTAAATATGGTGTGGTTATATAACTTGGGTTTTTGGGGAGGAATTCCTAAGAGTGAAAGTTCAAGTATTCTCTATCTCTCTGTCTCTCTGTCTCTGTCTCTCTTCCTCTCTCTCTCTCTCTCTCTGCCTAGAATCCATTTAATCCTATGTGATGGCCTCATCAAGCCTTGATATGAGGGTTTATATCTAGTCTTTTTGTATCCTCTTATTCTATGTCTGATTGATGTTTTAGGGATTTCTACTCTCCTGAAAAAATATGAGGAAGAGTTTAAGTGAAGAGAGGAAATGGAATATCTAAAGAAATGGAAAGATGTAGTGAGGCTGTATTATATGAGAAATGAATAAATAAAATAAATTTTAATAATATATCTATTTCTATATAGATCTCTGTATCAATAGGATGCATAGATAAAGACATAAATACCAAAGTTGTTTCCACACAGATTTTTTAATAAATTAATTTGCAAGACATATCCTGTAGTGTAGTAGTGCCATGAGTGTCATAGAAGCAATAATGGATTAACAAATTGTTTTAAATCTACACAAAGGAGTACTACACAGCAGTAAGAAAAAAATGATGTACTAAAATTCACAAGCAAATGGATGGATCTAGAGAATATCCTCCTGAGGAAGGTCTCACAAACCTAGAAAGATAAGCAGGGGATGTACTCACTCATTAGTGGACTTTAAGCAAAAGCACTCCTATTTCATTGAAAGAGGGTAGGTGAATAAAGTGATTTAAAGCACACACATACACACACACACACACACATACACACACACACACAAAAGAGGTTACCAATACCCTTCTGATTGGACATGAAAACAATTTTAGAGAATAAACCCATACCTGATAACATTACTGGCATAAAAAACTGTGCCAAACTGTTCATATTCCCTGAGTGAGAAACCTATAACAATTACTCTGTTAAATGTTAATGTTAAATAGCATTAAACTGATTCTCAGTGACTTATCATTATTCATGTAGTTTAAGATATTGTTCGAGCTTCATATGATATACTTGTTGTTATAGTAGATGGCAGATGAAAATTAACATGAAAACCCACAACTGGCCATCATGTAGAGTGTAAGAGACTATAGAATATCCATCGCTAAATTAGAGTTCTATACATCTTGTCCTAGAATAAAGAGCAGATGTTAGCATGAATTCCCATACCTTGATAAGAAAAATAAACATGAGTTTTCTTTAAAGATCCAGACCCTAGTTATGTGACAACAGATTCAAGAGCATTTTTAGACTCAAAACTGTTATAAAGGGATTATACAAGAAGAAGCCTATTTGGTTGGGTAAAAAGGATTGGTTTGCATTGAAGAAACTGAGTGGATGAATTTGATCAAAATTATTAGATGAAAATTTTCAAAGAACTAATAAAAATAACAGAAAACAAGATTGTCTTGATCCACCTCAACATAAAACCAGTTGCACTGAACTTGGTAGAAAAGAAAGTGGGAAATACCCTCCAATGCATTGGCATTGATGATCACTTTCTAAATATAATAGCAATAACACAACACTAAGAACAACAATCAATAAGAGGGAACTCCTGAAACTGAGAAGCTTCTGTAATGCCAAGAACACAGTCAATAAGACAAAATGACAGCCTACAGAATGGGAAAAGATTTTTACCAACCCTACATGTGACAGAGGACTGATTTATAAAATATATAGGGAACACAAGAAACTACAGCACAAAGCCCTAAATAACCAAATTAAAAAAAGGGGCTGAGAACTGAAAAGGGAACTCTCAACAAAAGAATTACAAATAGCTGAAAAGTACATGAAAAAGTGCACAACATCTTTAGCCATCAGAGAAAAGCAAATCAAAACAACTTTGAGATATCACCTTACACCTGTCAGAATGGTTAAGATTAAAGACACAGATGACAGCCTATGCTGGACAGGATGTGGAGCAAGGGGAACACTTCTCCATTGCTGGTGGGAGTGTAAGATTGTTCAGCCACTCTGGAATGCAGCATGGCAGTTTCTCAGAAAACTGATAATTCATCTCTCTAATGATCCAGCAATACCACTATTGGGCATACACTCTAAAGATACACATTCACATACCAAAAGTATTAGCTCAACTATGTTCATAGCAGCATTATTCATAATAGCAAGAACCTGGAAACAAACTAGATGCCCCTTAACTGAAGAACAGATTAACAAACTGTGGTACATCTACACATTGGAGTACTACTCAGCAGTAAGGAAAAATGATATTCTAAAATTTGTAGGCAAATGGATGAATATGGAGAATATCCTCCTGAGTGAGGTATCACAATCCCAGAAAGAGTAGCAGGGGATGTACTTACTCATCAGTGGACTTTACAAAAATAGCAAAGCACACCCAAGCTTCAAACCACAACCACTGAATAGTTTGTAATCTGAAACAACTTGGACTGGAACCTTGGAGCCCATTCCCTCCAGTGGAACACTTGAACCAGTCTTGATATTGGGATGAGGAAAGTTGATTTGCCTAGAGTCGATGCTTAACAATGCTTCTTTGGGACCTTGGGACCTCCAGCCCTTGTTGAGGAGGAGATAAGGAGATGGGGAGTAGAGAGGGTGACTGGGAAGGGCTGGAGGGGAAAGGGAATTTGAACAAGGGGATACATGGATAAAAAAATGAGGCTTTATTCATAATAAAAAAGCATATATCTTCCCCTCAAAAAGATAATCTTGAAAGAACTGACAGACCTCCAATGTTAAAGGTCAACTTTTCCAATCGTCATTTTTTGTCTCTTATTTATTCACTTAAAATTATAAAGAAAAAAAATATGTATGACCTGGGGCAATTTTTTCCGTTTGAGAGATACTACAGCAACTGTAGTTTATAGTAAGACTGTCAATATATAAAAAGCCAGTATTTTAACAAGGTCCATTGCTCAAAGACCTAATAGTCTAAGAAGACTAAGTTCACCTCATGTTCATGAAGTAGACCTGCTCTAGTTGATATTTATACAAAGTAAAACACACTGGCTGTCATTTTCTGCAAACAATCTCATTTTTATGGATTCCAGTTTATTTCACATTTCCATTCTTGTGTTATTCAAAATTATGTATTTTGTCTTCCATTCTGAAATTCCCAGCAAAGGAAAGACTTATGTTCAGGAAGTATACAGTCTCATGCTCATGGTTTTTAGCAGATTAACAGAAGATAACCACCATCTAGTTTGGTCTCTTCATGCAGACTTATAAGTCACCAGATTCAAGTGAGCCTTTATCTGTCATATGCACTGTAGTCTTAACAATTCTGTGTGCATGTCTCAATCTCTATTTTGCAGTCTGATTTTACTCCTATAACTTCCATTTATCACTATGGATTTGTCAATGTTGCTTACTGAGAAAGTGAAGTGAAACCTCACCTTAATTAAGCACAACACAGAAATAGCAAGGAGATCATTCATAAGGTGGATATTATTTTTCCTTTGATGATTTTCATCATTAACGTCTCATGAAGACTTGTTTTAAACTCATTTTATGTGAAAAAAATATAGCCAAATTTTTTAAAATTAATTTCTGGGATAAATGAAAGTCTCAATTTAAAAATACATACCTTAGATGTTTTCTATATTTTCCAGGCTGCAGTGATTGTTCACCAGTTCAGAACACAGATTATTGTTCCATAGAAATATTTTATTTTTAATATCTACATGGCATTTTGCAGTCATCTGTGACCCAGTGCCAAGGAATTCTTTGACCTCTTCTGACCTCTATGGGCACAAATCTTGCACATGGCACACAAACATACATGAAGGTAAACATCCATACACATACAAGGAAAAATAATTAAATCTCAAAATTACCTTGTTCTTGTCAGATTGCTACTATCAAAAAATGTATTGACAAATATTTGACAAGTTATCATCATATAGTCTTTATCTTAACTTTTAGGTATGAAACAGAGGTTAGAATGCAGATAGCTTTATTACCTTTTTAGAAGGGACGGGGAGGCTTAACATAGAGTACAACGTCATATGTGTATGCTTTGTGTTAGAAGTTTCTTTGCCAAGAAGGAGGGAAGCATTAGCAGAAATACAAGTCTTGAGTTATTTAAGATCTCTATTAGACTTTATGAGAAATGTATCATTTTGGGGGTTATCATGCTCCTTTTTGAGTAATAGTCCCTGACTTTATTTTTAAAACAAACACAGTACACTAACACAAAAAGTTAGATCAACTCTATTATATCCTGAATAAACATACTATAGTCTGTAGGGGACTTTTCTTAATAATTTTTGTTATTGCCTCAAGGACATACTGTCTCTTTCATCTGAAAGATTTGGTTCTTGTGTCTGTGTTTGTTCATTAGCAAAGAAACTTTGGGTAATTTATAAATTCAGTATAGGCAAATATTTTAAGAAATTTTCACATATCCGAATTTTCTGTTTCATAATAAATTTACACATAGCTGTCTCATCATATCAAATAATTATGAGCCTCTATATTTGGAACTCTAACATCAAAGGGCTCCCTTGGCAACTTTAACTTGCAGCCTGGGCTGAGAATTACTGCTTCTAAGTATCATTTTTTTCATTTTTAAAATGGCATTGGTTTTAACTACTAGGGCCATCACTGTAGGGATATTTTAAGAATCAAATAAAAGGATGTCAAAAACATAGCACAATGCCTGGAACATTATAAATAATTCATATCTCTCACTCTCTGGCTGCACTATAAATACAATTAAGGAGGATATTACATCCTTTTCACTGTTTCCTGTATGGCACCAAGAAGATACTTAAAAGTATTTGTTGGTTCAGTGAGTCACATGCACTGTACTGTAAAGAAGGAGACATGCTAGTGTTAAACTTTGTACAAGTGCAAAACACGTCATTAAAAGAGTATTGATTTTGTTCTGTGACAGTATCATTTTCTCTGTAAATGATTACTCTTTTCTTCTTCCCCTTCCAGCTGGCACAGTCCCTTATTCTTGCACTCTAACTAATGCCAGCCACTGTACTCTCTCACACATTCACCAATGTATTCTCATCTATCCATCATCCTCTCTTTTTTCTCTTTTTTCTACTTTCTTTATCTTATCCTCCCTCTTCTTCATCTTATCATCTTCTGTGTTCATCTCCATATCTTTTGCTTACCACCTTTATCATTCAAGGGATTTATTTTTATAACAAAAAACCTGCATTTATCTTAAATTTATTGCACAATATCATATGTTGCCTCATTTATAATGGAACAGCATAATAAATTTGTCTTCTGAGGCAACATGCTTCTTCATTACAATTCTCATAAATAAATGTTTGCACACATTTGAAAGTAACAAAAAAGTATAGTCTGCCACTACAACATTGACATTGTTTTTATTTCACAAAGCCCATTTTTATAATTTTGTTCAATAATTTTATGTTTTTATTCCATAAATATATTCCAGATTATAAGTATGTGACAGGATAGATAAACTTTTAGTTAGCATCAGAGAATATTAAAACATATCAAAATTAAAAATTAAGGTAAAATCCCAAATATATTGAAATGAAGTATAACTCTATACAGAGATATAAAAATCACCTTTCAACCCACTGAGAAATACCCATGCCAGTTTAAATTGTAGTGGTGGTCATTGCTCAGGTCATGCAACTCATTCAGAATTGTAGGAGTGAACTTTATGCATATCAGAGAGCAAGAATGTGAGACTATGAAAGGACAAGGATCTGCCTTGGAAGACTCCAGGGGTCTGTTGAAACTTTCTTGGGAAAATAATGGGAAGATGTGCTTGAAATGCTTCAGCTTGTTACTTGTTATAGCGTAGCTTCCAGAGACCACAAAGTCTCTATCCTATCAGAAGGACTACAAGTACCTGAAAAATAGTTGGCAGAAATGGTCTTCCCCAGGGAAAAGGACATCAACTGGTTATATAATACCAATGGTCAACCCTAGAAACACACATATATCTAATATTATGTAGACAGAACTGATTATATTTAGGAATTATACGCATATATACTGTGTGTGGTATATTCTATACATTTAATGAAAATAGTCTGGAATATCAGAGGACAGGATCACAGTCAAGCAATGAAAGTCAGGAAGTGGTAATCCATGCATTTAATTCATCACTTGAGATACAAACAGTTTGGATCTCATTGAGTACAATACTTAACAGCCAGGCATTGGAAGTGCACACTGTTAATCACAGGTTTAGGACAGTTGAAGCAGGAAGTAAAACATATGGGTGGGGGGAAAATATAAAGCAGGAAAAAGCAGAAGTTTAGCCTTTTCCCAGAGTGACCAGTAATTGTGAGGATCATGAAAATAGGACTTACATGGTTCAACCAATTGAGTTCACTGGGTGAGAATTAGCTATGGTTTGTACCCTATCTCTCTGATGTTACATGTATACAAGATATTATATGTATACATGTTTATCTATGCATATATATATATGTACGTACATGTAACAAGAGTTACTGAAATAAAGATCATTAATTCATTTTTGTTGCTGTTTTGTGGGATTGTTTTTTTTTAAACCCACAATTTATCTTGTTTTAATATTTATTTATTTATTTTTACTGAAAATATATATTCTTAAAATAGATTTGATTATGGTTTCTCCTTCAACTTCTCACAGATTGTCCACACCTTCCCATCCACCATGAATTTCTGGGCATGGTACATGCTGTTAAGAGTGGTTTGTGACTCATTTGGGTTTTTTTTTCCTTGGAGAATAGTTACTAATTGTAGATAGCTTCTGGATTAAGATTACTTTTGTTCAAGTACCCACTTATTGCTGAGACCTCATCTGACCCATAATTTTGCAGGTATTGTGTATACTACTATAGTCTCTGTGAGGTTCCTAAGTGTATCAGTCCTATTATGTTTTCATATTTTTAAGTCCTCCATCCCTATTGGTTCTTACAGTCTTTCTACCCCCTCTTTCACAGAGCTTCCTGATCCCTGAGGACAGAAAGAATTGTATGAAGACATACATTTATGATTGAGTGTACCAATGTCTTTTATTCTCTGCATATTGTTCCATATTGGTCTTCGTATTTGTTGCTGTATACTATTGGAGGTAACTTCTCTCATGATGGCTGAATATATCAGAATGTCATTAGGAATCATTTCACTGATGCATTCCATTAACAAAACAGAAGTGTTTGCTTTTCCCATAGATCCCTGGTCTTTCTGGTATCAGATTATTGTCCACTCAAGTGGTGCAGACTTTCCACCTTGTGGCATGAGACTGAAATCAAATTAGATATTGGTTCCTTATTCCTACAGCTTTTCTGTTACTATTCTACTGGCATATCTTGAAGACAGATTACCAGTGTAAATGGAAGTGCTAGTACCTATGTTGTTTACCTTTCTCCTTTGGGAGTACACAGCATTTTTTACAGTATCATGAACACTAGTCAGTAGGGGTAATGGATCTAGATAGGCACCAGCTCTACTTTAAAGAGTTCAGTAAGTTATGTAGATGTGGTCTTCAGCAGTAGGGAGACCATGAATAAAAAACAGCAAGAAGAGATGTATGGGAGGGCTTGGAGTTGTGAAAAGAAAGAAAAAATAATGTAATGATATTACAATATCAGAAAACATAGGAAACAATTAAAATTATTGAAGGAACTTTGAGAATGCCGTGATGGGGTTTTCTTAGTAGAAGAGTACTTTTGACTGTAGAGTAATAAGAAGACAGCTAGAAAACATAAAACAACAGAAGGAAGGAAAAAGAAATAGCATTTAAAATATAACCAAACAATCTCACTTAGTCTAATAACTTTTGTAAGTCAAATTTATTGAGTACCTATCTACACTAGTGACTTTAATAAGTATTATGGTCATACCCATTGCCATGTGATTTCTGCTGTTAGAAATTATTGTTATTACCATTTGCAAGAAACCAACTAGAGCTATATTGTGAAAGGAGAGGTACTCATGGTCAAATCTTCATTTTCCTCCTTGACTCAATGGAGTTTTGGAGACAGTACTTTTGTACTCATAAATAAACAAACATCTTCAATACATTTTTTCCCAGACTAAGATTTCTCCAGCCCACATTTACTCTTTTTTTTGCTTTAAATTTTGTAAAGTAGTAAAAACAAATTATAAATCAAAACAGAATAATAGATATACATTTTAGTAAAGTATAACATTAAAGTTCCATTGGAGAGAAAAGCAACACACAAAAGAGAAGAATGTAAATTCTTTATACTTTGGGGAAAGTTAAGCAGAATACTGTGATCAGATAGAAAAGCAGGAGAAGGAGGAACTTTTCATGTTCTTTGGTGTGCCGGGGTTTTATTTCTTATAAAGCAACTTTATGAAAATAACTCAGTTTTGGAACCCTTTCTTTATTGATTTGTGAGCATGAGATTAGACAATTTAAAATTAAGATTTTAAAGCTTTAAGTCTGTGACTTGAACTTTCTGTTTGCATGTTGAATTGCTTATAAGTTCTGCACTTACAATTCAAAGTATATATTTGATTGTAGTCTTTAAATGAGACTTACTGAGGTCAAGAAATGATGTCAAAATAGGCAATGACTGTGGTAAATCTCTCTTATCTGTGAAGAGGTATTGCCTTTAACAGATTTGTTTGAAAAAGGTCACTTAAAATTCATTTTTGGGTGATACACACCTGTAATTCTAATATTTGAAAAGAAGAGGCAATTGAATCACAAGTTTTATTCCAGCATGGAGTATAACATGAGCCTTTATCTTCAAAAAATTATCAAAATAACCACAATAACCACAAAAAGGAAAATGGAAATCTTTTGGTTTGATGTTAAAAAGAATTTTAAGGAGCTGTATTGAAATAAAAAACATGTTCATATAAAAAATAATCAATATATTCAATTTATCTCAATAAAAAAAGGTCTGTGAGTGATATGCTTTCAACATGGCAAAAAAATCAGACATTTTGCCAGTATTGAGATAAGTTCTTGGGAAGTAAAAGTTCCACCTCCTCAGGGAAAGTTGAAAGAATAAAATGTCTTCAAGATTGATGCACAGTTGGATAATTCAGAGAGAGATCATTTTAAGTCAGAACCTGGGGTGAGATCTGGGTAGCTTCTGCACCTGCACTTGGCTGGCTGCTGAATTTAGAACACATATTCTGCAGGGCAGAATTCCTTTGGAAGAATAGGCTTTTCACTACTTGGCACAGAGAGGATAAAGAATTCTCTGGTTTATGAGATTAGGATTTATTTTGTAGTATTGTGATTTCCATTGAAAATAAGTGACACAAACTCATACAAAACTCAAATTTCTGGTTTTCCAGACAACCCAAAAACCCACCTGATAAAAGCACTGCATATATACATTCACACTATTAGGAATCATGGAAAATTTATTGTTCATGTTTCCTGAAATTATTGCTATAGAATAGGGTTAATGTCTTGCCAAACATACAGAAGTGAATTTTACATATATATAAAGCACCTTTCTTGGCTACGTTCAGAGACATTTATTCCACTTATCAAACCTGCATTTAAAACTTTCATGAAAAGTTATTTTGGGGGAGTTCAAGAATAGAAATAGTTTGTGTCTTTGTATCACATAATCTGATTTTTAGAAGTTAATATTGATTAATAGAGTAAAAATTATGCCAGGAAATTTTATGATCACTTTGAAATGGGTGCTCTAATACTGAGTTTCTATATTAGTGATAATAAAACATTGAATGCTGTTGTCTTTATTTTTTACATTATAGGTCATAGAAATAAGAATGCCTAACACCAGATTGTTTTCAAAAATCTAACCATGTGACTTACTCCACAACCACTTATTCTTTTGTTTAACGCTAATTTCACACCTTTTTTCTTTTTTTGTATAACTTCCTATGTGATTTTTTTTCTTATATATTTTTTCATCACTTTTTTTGTTAGGACACTTGCAAATATCTTTTTCTTCCATTCTCTGTATAGGAGAAATCTACATCTAAAAATATATAAAGATGTCATGTGGGACATCGGAATATACAAGAAATTGAAGTGAGTTCATGGGAGAGAGTAATTCAGAAAAAATGAGTCTAATAAAGCTGTCACAAAATGTTTCTTAATTTCTTGCTGCTATTAGGAAACAAAAAACACCAGGTTAAAATGAAGAGGGAATTACATTATAAAAATCATTAACTAAGAGCTCCAGTTTTGGGAAAGCAAGCAGGACTGACTATAATCATTCCTCTGACCCTCTAGTCTATAAATCCCACTCCATGCACCAAAGTCACCCTTCTCACAACCTAAGTGCTTTCTGAGACACAGTTTCTGGAGAGCCTTATCCCATGAGGTAAGCCAGCCTTCCCCCAGCAAGCAAGCCAGGCCAGTGAGGACAGCCCCTAAGTCTGGAAAACAGAGTACAGACTATGTGCCCCCCAAACCAATCACAGAACCAGAAGCTTCTGCTTCTTGAGACACAGACAGAGAGTGACCTCCAGCTGCAGATTTCTACTGTTCCCTTTGTCAGAGACACCACTAGATTTGATTTCTCTAAAAGCTACAATTGCACGGAGAGTACCTAGTAGACCAAAAACAACTCCCTGAAACACAGCCAATGATTACATAAATCAGAGAAAGTGTTGGTAGATGCCAGTGCAAAAGTTTATTTAAAAACATAAGGAATAGTATGGAACCACTAGAAACTTGTGATCTACAACAGCAAGATCTAAACATTTCAATATACAAGAAGCAGGGGAAAACGATGTTAAAATATCCTTGTATTGATGATAAAACTTTTTAAAAAGAAAATTAAAGAGGAAAAACTCCCTTAAGAAGATAAAGAAAAGACAAACAAAAATTGAGGAAATAAATTCCTTAAAGAAAGTAAAAAAACAGAAATAAAAGTGAGAGGGAGGACAACTTAAATCTGAAAAACTTAAATAGCAGAAATAAAGAAGACACAAACCTATAAAATGCTGGAAATAGAAAATCAGAATAAATGAACCAGAAATACAGATGCAAGCATAGCCTACAGAAAGCAAGAGATGGTGGAGAGTGACTCTGGTGTGAGACATAAAACAGAGAAAACAAATTTATCAGTCAAAGAAAACATTAAGTTAGAAAAATCAAACTACAAGACATTCTGATAAGTGTGGCTGTTTGAAAAAAAAAAAATGTCTCCAAAAGGGATTGGCAATATTAGGAGGTATAACATTGTTGGAGGAAGTGCATGTAGGGTACGCTGTGAAGCTTCCTATACTGTGATTCCCCACAATGTGACTTTCAGTCAACTTGGTGTTGCCTGCAAGATGTAGCACACTTAGCTCTTCCTTCAGCATCATGCCTAGCTGCATGTTGCTATGGTGCCTGTCATGATGGACTGAATCTCTGAAGTGTAAGAGAGCTACCACAATTAAATGTTTCTTATATAAGGAAAAAAAAGAAAAAAGAAAAATCAAAATACAAAACATCCAGAATAATCCAGGACACTATAGAAATACAAAACTTAAAAGTAGTAGGAATAGGGGCGAGTCCCAGCGCACTCTGGAGCAGGGGCGGATAAACTCTGCAGGTCACCAGACCCTCAGCACCTGCTGAGGGAAGCTGCATGGCTACCTGCCGTCACCTCAAACTGAGCAAGTCAACAAACATCTTCAGGGGTCTCTGAAGGACAGTCTCAGACCCCCCAGAGGTGAGGAGGGGTCACCAGGCCCAAGCGCCTATATCCCAGCCTGGGAGGGAGAGTCGAGCTCCCATAGCTTCCAGTTTCGCTCCCAGGACAAGTGCTGTCTGCAGAGTCCCAGCACACTCTGGAGCAGGGGCAGATAAACTCTGCAGGTCACCAGACCCTCAGTACCTGCTGAGGGAAGCTGCACGGCTACCTGCCGCCACCTCAAACTGAGCAAGCCAACATCTGCAGGGGTCTCTGAAGGACAGACTCAGACCCTGACCAGAGGGGTGACAGGAGGCACACAAATTCAAGTGCC
Organism: Sigmodon hispidus; assembly: GCA_004025045.1. Taxonomy (NCBI): domain Eukaryota; kingdom Metazoa; phylum Chordata; class Mammalia; order Rodentia; family Cricetidae; genus Sigmodon; species Sigmodon hispidus. The sequence goes on along the minus strand of PVIH01003353.1, from coordinate 419 downwards.
ACAACCGAACAGGAGCCATCTAATTGTGAACCACTGAAGCCATGGGCAAACGTCAGTGCAAAAAATTACATAATAATACAAAGGACAACATGGTAACTCCAGAAGAGAGTGGTGATCTTACAAATACAAGACTTGAACTGAGCAATGAAGAGAAAACAGAAGGAAGCAACACCAAAAATTCCTTTTTGATGATCATCGAAGCTCTCAATGAAGATATGAAAAAAAAAAGCCTTAAAGAAATAGAAGAAAATACAAACAAAAAATTGGAAGAGATGAACAAATCTGTGAAAGAAACATGCCAGGAACTAAAAGCTGAAATGGAAGCAATAAAAAAGGCACAAAATGAGGCAAAGATGGAAATAGAAAACCTGAAGAAAAAAGCTAGAACCACAGATACAAGCATAACAAACAGAGTTCAA